>CAEFZY010009611.1:0-16108 GCA_903066815.1 Brachyrhaphis roseni | reverse complement strand
CGGGGGGGGGGCGTGGGGGTGGGTGGGGGGGTGGTGGGGGGGGTTGGGGGGGGTGTGTGGGGGGGGGGGGGGGGGGGTGCGCGATTGACTCGGACTTTGGGTTCCATGGTTTTGTTCGGGTCAGTGTGAGGAGAACCGGCCCATCAGAACCGGTTCAGGCTTGAAACACAGCTGGTTCTGGACGGGATTCCAGAACCAGTCCAGCTGTGGGTCGGGACCCACTGAAGGGTTCTGGAACAATACAGTGAAGACATGGTCACAGGGCCTAGTCAAATCCTTGAACCTTTCTGTTTTTGTCACATTTTAGTCAAAAACCTCCAAACATTGAGTTCAGATTTATAAAGAAGGAAAATAAAATCTTTAGCAGATAAAAATCATTCTTCAGTTCTTGTATGAACTTCCTATTGGGTTTAGGTCTGTACTTTGACTGGACCACTCTGATACAGGAATGTGTTGCAATAAGAAATGCTTAACTGTCAAGATGTTTAAGTTTTCCTTAAGAAGTGACAATAAAACCCAGCAGAGACGACGCCCAGCTGTCAATAAACTGTTATTTAGAAACATTAAGGATTCTCATACAGCTACACTGGAGGAAGACGTGTTGGACCGAACCAGAACTTTATGTCTGCATGTTTCAGTAGCGATAAGGTCACATGACTCACACAGCGCTGATAAAAATCAGCTAAAGTCCAAATCCAGATCCTGTTGCATCCCAAACCGCAAACCTGCAGCTGAAGGGATTCTGATGCTGCGTTCAGGTGCAGCTGGGACACCAGATTACCTAAATATCAAATCAGTGATTTTTACATGTTTTATTCTCACATATGGATAAAACATGTCTTATTTAAAAATGTCAAAACATCAACATGCACCGTTTTTTTTTTTAGCAGATCTACTGTCTTATTTTCTATATATTCAGCCGTTTGCTCTGCCTGGTTAAACTACTTTATTCATGGCAAAAAAGTCCAACCAAACCTTCATAGAAGGTCTGAAAAGTTACTAAAAGTAGCAATGAGTCACTAAGTGGGCAACAGTTCTGTCGTCCTGACCACACCCCCACCCATCCGCCTCTAGCTTTTCCAAGCTTTTAGTTTTATTTAGGAGTTTCGGAATAAAGAGCTGAATTCAAATGCACAACATTTGTAAAATATTCAGAAACTATTGTGACATTTAGAGTTTTTATGCATCATTTTGTGTTTGGCTGTTAAATAAAATACACTGAAATTAGTGGCAAAAGGAGCAAAAGTTAATTTTATGATATAAAGCCACTGATTTAAACAAAGTCTCCTGACTTTTTGTTCAGGTTGAAGCCCAGATTTGATCATTTTTCTCTTAAAAGTGAAGAAACTGAAATTTGTGACGTCTGACATCATCGCATTTTCTTTTTTAAATAAATTTAATCAGATTTTAAACGTGCAGTATGAATATATTTGACCCTGATGTAACGATGCACATGAATCAGGCTGAAGTGGCGCCGGGGCGGCGTGTGGAGATGAACAGTGATGGAGAGATGGAGTGTAGGAGGAGGAGATGCTGGTTTTATGTGAGGAAGGAACAGAGGGATGGAGTGAAAGAAACGGCTGTTCTCTGCAGGTCTGATCTCTGATTCTGCTTCTCATCTGCTTTTTCTTCCTTCATGTGACTGCAGGTGGAAGGATGTGGAGGGAAAACCCCGGACGCGTCCTGGTATCCATGGAGACGAGCGGGATCTGAGGCGGTCGGCGAGTCTCGGGGATCCGGTCCGGCTGCAGGATGGACCAGGCCGGCTCTTCCTTCAGGAGATGAGTTCTGAGTTCTGCTTTCCCTGATCTGACTTCGCTCTGAACTGTTGGACCGTCACAGCAGCGCTCCGGGTCCCGGGCCACCATGAGGCTCCGCAGGGAAGCCGGGGATTAGGTGGTGCTGCAGACGGTGCGCCCTCTGCAGGATGAAAGAGGAACTGCGGACTTTGTTTCGGCAGGTGATCGGGTTCCCTGACTCGGGGCGGATTGATCCTCCGGCCCGTCCGGTCCGGCCGCTGGAAGCTAAAGTTCTGGATGGAGATAAGTGAGCGGATACGGATTTACTGAGCGACAGGAACAGAACCGAACCGCTGAGGACCGAGCTGTGAGATCTGCTCCGGTGGGCCGGCCGAGCAGGGAATGCTCCTCCGCTCCACACAACGACCCAACTGGAGCGCACAGGGCGGGCATCCATCTTGATTTATACATCAGAACTCAAAGAGGGACAAGTCCTCTCCCCCCCACTCACCTCAGGTGGGGGGGAGGGTGAAGTACTTCCTGTCTGAAGGTGTAGGCCTCAGGGCCTCAGGGTGTAGTTTAGCTTGTAGAGTAGGCTTTCATTCCTGGACCAAACCGGACCAGCCAGAACCGCCGCTGTAATCTGAGGTCATGGATGCCAGTCAGGGTCCGGGTCAAGGCAGTCCGGAAAGCCCTAACCGGGCCGTGGAGTACCTGCTGGAGCTCAACAACATCATCGAGAGCCAGCAGAAGCTTCTGGAAACCCAGCGGCGCCGAATCGAGGAGCTGGAGGTCCAACTGGACCGTCTGAGCCAGGAGAACAAAGACCTGCGTTTCGATCGGCAACCCGTCGCTCCGCCTCCACCCGCTCCTCCTCCTGAGCCTCCGCTCCCACCTCCTCCCCCGCCACCGCCTTCGGCCCTCGCCACGGCAACCAAGAATCATCACCACCA
This sequence comes from Brachyrhaphis roseni, assembly GCA_903066815.1. NCBI lineage: Eukaryota > Metazoa > Chordata > Actinopteri > Cyprinodontiformes > Poeciliidae > Brachyrhaphis > Brachyrhaphis roseni. Next base: position 13,416 of record CAEFZY010009611.1, on the reverse strand, counting down.
CAACAGCCAGGCTCCGCCCCCACCTCCCACCTCCATCCCACTCCACCAGTCCCACCACCACCACCACGCCTACAACAGCGCCGCCGCTGCTCCCGTCTCGCCTCTGGCCTCTGCCAACCCAACCTCCATCTCTGTACCGACCCAGATCCCGGCTCCGGCCTCGCCCACCAGCCCGGCGCCACCGCCGCCGCCTCCCATCCCGCCCAGGGACCAGCCGCGCGCCCACAGCCGGCTGACCCGGATCCCCTCCACCAGCACCGGGACCAACACCAACTTTGTGGAGAAGGAGAAGGAGCGTCTGGAACGTCTGCATCGAGCCAACGCCGCCAACAACCACCACGCCCACACCCTGCACCACCAGAAACCGTGAGTGTTTCCGTGTGTTTACCAGAACCAGAGAGATGAGAGGAACCGGAAAACCAGACGTATCGACCCGGGCCCAGTTAGCCGCTCTGGGTTAGTCGCTCAATGATATTTTCTCTTAAATGGCTGAAATCGTCTGGTTCTCTGGGTCTCCTGCTCATCTTTGATCGCTACTAACTCTGCAGCTTCTCTGACAGGTTCTGTGCGTAAAGATGCTTTAAAGTTCCTTTTGGTTTTCTTTGCTTGATCTTCGCTGGCCAGAAACACGCAGGCAGCGCCGCTTGGTTTGAAGAAAACGGTTGCATAACTTTTTAAATGGCTGCAGGAGACGAGTTTCTATCCTAATTAGGAAAGCGCAGTGTGGCTGTTGTGTGCACAAGTGAGAAATATTCACTGCACAGGTTGAAATTTACAAACTGCAGCAGATCATGATGTGTGAAAGTCTGCCAGACTGGTTCTAATGCTGAACCGGAACCGGTTCGTAACGAAGGAAAGACGGGCCAAATGCAGCAGTGGACATGGCTAACTTAGAAAACGTTTAGCTTCCCTTACGTTCATTTTTACATATAAGCCCTAAAGCACTAACTTACTTGGCTGTTTTGCTGCAGTGAGCATCACTAGCTAAAAAGTTAGCTGTGCTAACCTTTTAGCACTAATCATAAACATTAGTTCTGCTAACGCTAGCATGCTAATATCAACTTTGTTGATGCCCGTCACGTGTCAAAGACACAACTTTGTTTCTTTTTACTTTAAAAAACAGCCTAGTAAATTAGCCCTTTAGAAGCTAAGTGTGCTTAACATTTTCAAAGGTAGCAGAATGCTAAAGTGCTAAAGTAAATTATTGCTCCGCTATTGGCACATTAGCTGATTAGTGCTAATGCCCACTACAGCCCATATGTTTCTGTCATTAGTCTCATTCAGTCCTCTCTGCTTTTTCTCCTTTTGTTTTTCAGTCCCTCCATGATCTCCTGCATGATACATAACCTGAACAATGTACATTAAATACCTAGAATATCAGAAAGTACTGACAGCACAGAGTATTTATTTTTTTACATTTTATTTGCTTTATTATTTTAGACAAGCAGAAATATAACAACCTGATATTAGCAGGTCAATTAGTTAGGCTATCTGCTCCAATAGTCTGCAGTCAGCTAACTGTCTTTAGCTTCTGTAGCGCGACGGCCATTTTTCTGTGTTGTGGTTGTATTTTTACTGTGAAAGACTGAGCTTGACTATTAGGCAGAGACATCTGTGGATTATTATGGGACGTTAATGATTCATAACAACCTGTTCATGTCAGCTATAGCTTCATAATACTGACAACATGAATGTTTCTCCAGATCAACACTGGAATAAACGACTCAAAGACTTGAGACTTGACTTGAACTTTCCCCTTGAAAATGTGAGAAGACTTGGATTCAGAAACGGACTTGAGAACATCTCTGAGTTTTGGTCGTCTATATCTGGATGGAAATCTCAGGCGGCTGGTTTTTTCCAGCTAACTGCAGATTTGTTGCCAATATGCTACGTCAAACAAGCACAGTTTTTGGTTTTCCTTCATGATATTCTGAGCAGAACCAGATCCACTGGCACTGCAAAGGACTCGACTCTGAACACAGTGAGACTCGTGTGTTTTAAATCACGATGTTGCACTGGAGTCTCTGTTTTACAGTGTTACTGCATAGAGACTAATCATTGATCATTTCAAAATAAAAGAACTAATAAGATGAGTCCAAAAACAATTTTTTAAGGTTTTGTGTGTTTCTGTACACAACTAAAATCTCACCAAAATTTGTGAGAAGCAGCTGATATTTTAACATCAGGCCCAGCCTGCGCTTTCAGCCCAACGTGTTCAAAAGAAACTCCCAATCTGGCAACACAGAAGCTAATGAACGTTCTAGTGCCGCCGCTGGTCAGGTGGTATTTGCTTGGTCATGTGATGCAGCAGAAGATTGTAGATGTTTAACTGAAGAAGAGAAGAAATGTTCAGCTTGTTTTGTTTTTTTCACGTGTTTAATGGTTTTCTGGTTTGTATCTGTTAAGACATATCCGCTTTCAATATTCTGTCATTTATCGTATCATTCGGCCACTGATCATAATCGGCCGATTTCCGTGAAAAGTGTATGATCGGCGATCACTGTCTCTTGATACCGATCACATTTATTTCACTTCGCAGCCTGCGTGTGCAGCTCATCTCCTCTTTCCTTCACACTGCACAAGAGCGCAGCAAGTTTTATATCACTAAAACAGTTTTCATTTAGCTTTGTCACGATAAATTACAATAAGAGCGTCCTTATTATCAGAATTGTTAGTTTTACTATTTCCTCCACTGTTTGTTTTAAATCATCAATAAATACCAACACATTTGGAGATACAGATACTGTGTGCAGTTTAGTGATTCAAATGACACTTTTTATGTGACTGGTTTCCTAAACAGTAAACATGGGAATGTTTCTCCAGAGGATTATTTGTGTAATTGCTGTGACACAGTCACATTCATACAGCCACCTAAAAAATGAGTAACAATAGTTCTTATTGTCACTTTTATTGTTATCACAGCTGGGCCACAAAATATTGTGATAAAACTTTAAATCCATATCGACGGTCGCTACTCAGAAATGCAGAAATATCATCTTTAATCCTGAATGAGGTGAAGCAGGAAGTTTCTGTAAGGACTCTGTGTCCTCTCTGCTGAGAGCTTTTCCTCACCCAGTCCGTGTTTTTCTGCTAACTGGTAACACCGACTGGCTACTTGTGGGAAGCACTGGTCACGGCAGCCTCTGTTGCTAAGCGACAGTGAAAGCCAGTTTGGAGGACGGTGCTCTCACCGGCAGCTGAAATGGTTTTAACCCCGGCTGGCGGGCGGAGCGTGGCAGCAGACACGAGCAGAGAGCGACGCTCCCGATGGAGCGGCGGGACGAGCGAACGCAGCGATGACTCAGATTTAACGGCGCTGAGAGCCGGTCCAACACGGAGCTGCTCGGGTTGTGACTCAGATCCTTTTAGTTTGGAGTCATGGACTGTTCAGGTCCAGCTGGAATCATGTGGGATAAACAAAGTGACCTGAACTTCACTCATGATGTAACGGCTTGTGAATGTGTCAGAGCTTCTCACACACCTTTTACCTGTCGCCCCTCCAGCTCAGAGCTGCGCTGGGGTTCAGAAATCCACCACAACTTAACAACAAGCTGAAAAAACAGTTACAACAAAAATCTTAAAAGAATTTTTCCAATCCTCATACAGTATTTAAACCCTTCAGGTTTTGTGTAGTAGTGGGTAGAGATGCATCGATCCGATATTATCTGTATCGGTTCTGATATCGTAAACAATTTGTCTGTCTTGCTTTATTATTTATTTTACATTATGAATTCCGAGTTGTTTATTTTTACCTTTGACTGAAGCAGTCAAACTATTGTTTTTGAAATAAAGAGTGAGAAGCGATCAGATGAGCTGGTGTATTAATTTATTTTGAAAGGCTTCAAAATAACCTTTAAAACCTCTGAATAATCAACAAAAACTTTTCATAAACCTCAGAAACCCAAACTGGGCTCCATGTTGGCGACTCAACCTGAGCCTCCCGTCCTGTTGACCCGTCCTGTGTCCACGGCGCTGACGTCTCGTCCTCGCTGCGCTAATGATGCTAACAGGACAGAAAACGAGCCCAGTCAGCAGCTCCCACGGGCCGGTGGGTGTGTGTGTGTGTGGGGGGGTGTGTGTGAGTGTGTGTAGTTTCACCTCTTCTCTCCAGGGCCCTGCAGACAGTCGACCTGGCCGACGCTGCAGAGTTTGGGCTTCCTTAACTTTCCAGATCTATCTCAGTAAATCCAGTTCAGAAAGTTGAAACTGTTGTAAGATGTACAGATATTGGAGGCGCTGCACCAAAAACCCCAGAAGAAAACAAGATGAAAACCAGCGAAGAAGACACTGAACGCAACTTCCTGAAAACAAAATGGAGAGGCGACAGATTTTAGCAGTTGGGAGGATTTTTCTTTTGTCTTTTCGCTGAAGACCACAAAGTATTTCTCCTGCTAGGCTAACACATTTGCTTTGGTTGTATTTACCCAGAATGCCCCACTCTGTAGTCCACTTCCTGCTTTTGGAGCGGGTTGCGATCTGCTTGGCTTTCACTTATGCATTCAAACCGAACCCGAGTTCACTTCAACCAAACCCAGATCAATGTTTGTAGGACCAGAGTTATTTTTTTTTTGGTTCGAGTCACATCTTCCTAAACGAACCGGACTATCCAGGCAGACGGACTGGAGTTGGTTTAAAACGAACTGGAGTTGGATTAAAGGGCACTGAACTGGGCTGGTGTGAACACACCTAGTAAGAGAAGAAGGGCTGACCAGAGAAAAGGAGTTGGTCTAGTTAAAGGTTTGTTCTCTCTTCCCTTTAGCTCTGCTGACGTTCTGGATTTTTAAATGAGCTTTTTATGGTTGGAAATGAATCCTAATTGCGCTCCGTCGTTCCTTTAATCACCTGCTGCTGAGTTTAAACGCATCGTTTCTACCTCCTGACAACACTTGTCCCCTCCGGCTCGCCGTACTCGGCCCGTCCAATTAGGGCCGGGTTAGGCGCCATCTCTGCCGTTGATCGATGGTGTGATCATTCAGCATCTGACCTGCTTATTAACACACACACACACTCACACACACACGTCAGCGCGTCTGCCTGTTATATTTGGCAACATGGAAACGAGACGTGCTGCCGATGGGAAGAAGGGGGGAGCTGTGTCGTCATGGCAACAGCTCCTAAGGAGGAGAGGAAAGTGCTTCATGGTTTGATGACAGCGGGCGCGCTCGGCTCTAATCCCGGCTGACGTCACTCGGGATTTAATCCGTCTCCTGATTCCTGCTGGAATCCGGACCGGGTCACCTTCAGACCCGCCCAGCTCACCGGGACCGGACGGAACCAGATGGATCAGGTCAAAGGGCAAGGTCAGAAGTTTACATACACCGAGTGAAAAGACACATTTGCCTTTTTAAGTCACCGTCTGGAATTAAATCAGACCAAACTTCTCTAAAAAAAAAAAAAAAAGTAAATTATTTCCATTGTGTTAATTAAAGTCTGTTCTGGTCCGGTTCCACCTGACAGAACCGGTGGAACCAGGTCAGGTTTGTAGGCCGCCTCGATCAAACGTTTTCAGATCTGTCCAAAAATTATCTACAAGATGAAGAAATGATCACAGCCACACTTAGAGCGATGGGACCAAAAAAGTATCGAAACATAAGCTTCATATTAATCAATCAATAATTATTCATCATTTCTCTGTTATTTAGTTAAAAGCGAAATGTTTAGCTTGCTAACTAAATATTCAGTTTGACTGAAATTAATGAATAGTGTGGAGAAAATAAGACTAGAAAATGAACCTCGATTATTTTCTCTGACCGACTAAATAAACCAAATTATTTCTGTACATATTTGACTTTAACTTCACTAATGGCCCCCATAAAATCAGACAAGAACTCTTAATTATTTATATTTTATATGTAAAGCTAATATTATTCCTTTCTAATAAAAACCGAGTGGATTGGTGTGAATTTCTAGTTAATGGTTGTCGTCACTGTACTCAGATGTTTAAGTGTGTTGTTCCTTTGTAAATGTTCTGGCAACATGAATTGGGATTAATCAGCGTGTGAAGTCCGGTGGTAGCGGCAGATTGTTGGCAGCGCCGCAGCAGAACCCACATGGCCTGCAGGAGCGTTTGGCAGCAGCTGATGTTGAGATGTGACTTTTCTTTTAGTTTCCACAGAACAGCAGATCCAGATGCAGCGCGGCAGATGTTCTCGTTTGGTGAGTCGACAGAAATCTGAGCGATTTTCTGAAGCTGCAGCATCACAGAACAGAGAGGACATTTTCATAAAATTACACTCAATCCAGTCCTGAAACACTTCAATCACTCTGTGTTTAATTTAACGTTTGATTTTAACATATTAAAAGTTTTAATTCTCAGGTTGGAACGGTTAAATAAATTTCACAGGCTTTTACAAATCAGGGACAAAAATGAATAAAATCTCTGGAAATAAAAAATAGAAATAATTACCAGGAATGCAAGATACCAGTATCAACATGGATATCGGCTGATCATATTTTAACATGTCGGTATTAAGTAAAGCTGGGCTGACATTAACCATCAATACTTATTGATGGTTAATGTCAATACTTATTGATGGTTAATGTCATTGGTATTTATTGGTATTTGTTTGGTCATGTGACTGTGATGAATGATTATCAGACGTTTTACTGAAACAGAGTTTGGGTGTTTTTACAGCATGTCAAACATGTAGGGAAATAGTCATATTTCCTTACATTGGATAGCGACGCGTCTTTGGGCAGCGACGCGTCTTTGGGCAGCGACGCGTCTTTGGGCAGCGACGCGTCTTTGGGCATCGACGCGTCTTTGGGCAGCGACGCGTCTTTGGGCAGCGACGCGTCTTTGGGTAGCTGTATCGGCCCAAATTTTCATATCAGTGCATATCACTGTAAGAATTGCTGCCATATTTCCATCCATTGCACCAATAAGTTTCAATTCATTTATTGTTCCTGTGGAAAAACTGATATATTCTTTAGGAAAGCTCTCTGGTTGCTCTGGACAGAACGTGAAAAGTGGACATGTAAGTAGAAAAAGGAGGTTTGGTAACTATACCTTAACCATGATGCTCTGAGGTTAAAGGTTCTGTTGTTAAACTCCTGAATGTCTGTCTATGTCTGGTTGGTGATTTGGTGTTTCTGCAGCTGTGTCGGCGCTGTCCCAGAAACAGAGGTGGTCGTGTTGACCTGAAGGTTCGGGTCAGATGTTTACTGTAACTGTGATAACCGACCAGAACATCCAAAGCTTCTGTGTTGGAAAATGTCTGCTGCTTCTCATCGCAGCCTGATGACATCCGAGGTAATAAATCTGCTGCATAACCCCAGAGGACGGTGGCAGTGCATGATGGGAAGGAAGCCGCCGGCAGTCCCGTGCAGCGTGCTTCAGAGATAATCTGCAGAAATGACTGAGATTGTGATCCAGAGACATTTCCTGCTGCCTTCCCAGAATGCTCTCTGCTCCGCGGTTGTGCGGGGCGACAGACAGAGCAGGAGTGATGTGGGAGTGCGAAGTGCCAGCGATCGCTGCAGAACATTCTGCTCCCTTTTCTGGATCTTCCCACATGCATTTCTCACTTTACAATAACTGAACATCTGATGGTGTTTTTCAGCCTCTTCACTGCAGAGATGTTCAGTTCTGGACCGGTCCGAGCCGTTTGGGCCGGACGGAGCCGTCTTCTCATTAAACCCAATGAAACACGACCTTCTGCAGAGCTCCAGCGCTCACACAGCCAGTACAGAACAAAACACAAAGAAAATGGAACCATTATCTCTGACTGATGAAACTTTCCTTCGATAGGCAGGGAGGATAAACTTGGAGCTGTGTGGGTGTGCTGCTCTGGGTTTTATATTCCATCAGGTCACTAATGAAACTTTTGGACTCAACTCTGTGGATGGAACTGCTCTGGTCTCCAGCAACTAAATAAAGCTTAAATTAAAAAGGATTTAAATAAAATATGACTCATTAAATGTTGTAGTTTTACATCATGTCTGTACTCACTTGCGTTGGCATTGGATAGGCTAGCAACTAGCATGCCGACGCTAGTCACCCACCACTTTTTGTTTTTAAACAAAACTTTAAAAAAGGAAAATGGTTGTCATACAATCTGTGTGCAACATTCATTAGATGTATTTATATGTGTTATATTGACAGTTTAATCCAACATGGCACAAACTATAAACATAATGTGTTACAGATTCGTCAGATGGCACAGTAACATAAAGCTGGCCTCTAAAGGACCCATTTACAGTTCATCTGCAAAAGAAGTTGATTTGGGGTTTAGTTCAACTTTAAACATCCAGAAAAAACACATGGACCTCTTTAGCCAACCAAGCTAACAGGAGATATTCTCAGGTACTTTCCAACTGAGGCAAATGGAAAAGAAAAAACTAGATGCTTGAAGATGCTACATGCTAGTTACGCTAATGCTAAAAGGCAATGCTTGACAACAACTTATGAAGGTCAGAAAAAGTTTTGGATCTGCAGCACTGAAGTGGTAAAACTCCAGGATAACATAACTAATGCTACCTGTTAGCTTCACAGACAGAAACATCCTGGGCAGTTTGGTTCTGGGGAACCGAACCGACCTGGAGATGATGGTCAGATGGTCAAATCCACTTTCAAAAGGTTTATGTGGCCCGGTTCTACCTCAGGGTTCTGGAAAACCAGCTGTTCACCTCCATTTTTAACTTTAGACCAGTGGTTCTGGTAGAGGGAACCCCCATGTTGCAGTCCAGCTTCACTACAGTTTAGTTTATTTTGTAGTTCCTCTCACTCTGACATTATGTAACATAGAAACGTGTTTCTGTGTGTGTGTGTGTGTGTGTGTGTGTGTGTGTGTGGAGGATGAAGCGTGTAGCTGCAGCAGCGCCGCAGGCTTCTTATTTAGAGCTGTACTGTACAGCTTGCTCTGCACCTGCGTGTGTGTGGGGGTGTGTGTGTGTGTACTCCCTGCAGTGTAAGTAAGAGTGTAGGTGAAGGGGAAAGTAGGCTAGCTGATATGAATAGAGGGGTGATGAATTAGCTCTCAGAGCTGAGCTGCAGAATGGAGACCCATGGGTCCGGCTCGGAGCGGAGAGGCTCTGAGGCTGATGCAGACGTTTCCAACTGAGGGAGGAAAAAAGAGGAAGGATAAAGCAGGAAGGCTTTAGTTTCCTGTTGTGGAGCACCAAGGCTGACGGAGAAGCCTCTGGAATCTGGAGGGTCAACCTCACCTGCCTCAGCCTGTTTCAGATTCAGATCTATGGATATTTAATGTAAATCCAAACACTGAACAATTCAGTGAATATAAGAAAATGATGTACATGCTTCAAGGACTTCTACTCTCCACTGAAGGAGATTCAGTCTGTTTGACTCACAAACATTTAGTTTGGTGTTTCTGACTGTGACAGTGAGCGCCATGGCCAATCCAGCCCTGTTTAATCCGCTTTAATCCAACTCCAGTCCGTTTGTCTAGTCAAAGTCCGGTTCTGTTGGTGAGATGTGAATACCAATTGACCTTTGACCTCTGGTCCTCCAAGCCCGGTCTGGGTTCGGTTTGAATGCACATGAGAAAGCCAAGCGGACCGGACACCGCTCCAAAAGCAGGAAGTGGACTACAGCGCAGGGCATTCTGGGTAAATAAACCTAAACAAACAGAAATGTATTCAGCCAAAGACTAAAGAGAAATCCTCCAACACTAAAATCTGATCCTCCATCTTGTAGAACCGGGTCGACCGGACTATTGTTTTTTATCTTTATTCAGGAATTATTAACTGAAGATATGCTTATATTTCTTGCTGAAAAATTGACTTGTCTTATTTCAAGTGTACAAAGATATCTGCACTGGATACTAGACATGTTTTCTGTGTTTTTGACATGTTGTTGGGTCAAAGGGTCAAAGGTGAAGTAAGTTATTCAGGGGGAAAAAGGAAAAAACTTCACACAAATAGATACAGACAAAAATAAACTATTCATATTTTTCTTGCTAAAACTGCAGTTTAAGGGATTATGAATAAAAAAACATTATTTACTATGTGTGGTGAGGGATAAGGTTAATACTGACATTAAGATATGTAAATAAACATTTTTAAACTTCAGAGAAGAGTTCAGAGTGTGAAGGTAGAGGTCAGATAACATCTGGATCTGGGAAGGAAAGTTGAGAGAGTTTCCTGGTTTAAAGCAGAAAGACAGAAACGTCTTTGTGGTTTTTAGTAAACTGCAGCGTGATTCATTCCTAAACTCTGTGGCTCTACTTATGTAAGAGGGAGTGAAGAGGCTGCATCCACGCACTGTTTACACCGGACAAATACAACAGAACGGTTGCCGTGGCGACGTCCAACCTGAGGACGTCCTCATGGCGTCCCCTCAATCCCGGGATGTCCCCCCGTCCCAGAGACGTCCCCATGGCGTCCCCTCCGTCCCCATGGCGTCCCCTCCGTCCCCATGGCGTCCCCTCCGTCCCCATGGCGTCCCCTCCGTCCCGACGCGTTCAGCAGCGGTTCGGATTGAAGCATCATGTTCAGTGTGAGGAGGTTTTCACCTTTTGGAAACAATAAATCGACTGTGAGCTGAAGCCGGGGCGGATCTATTTAAAACACCCAAACGCAGCCCCTGTTACCGTGACAACGCGTTTCTTCATTTACACCGTTGCCCCTGACGACACGGTTGGCGCGGCCCGGTTTCTGGAGCAGCAGAAGCTGCAGCGGCGGTCTCCGTTTCGGTCCGACTGTCGCTGAATGTTTCAGGGATTCGACCAGACATCAAACATAACCGACCTTTTATGCAGCAGATAAACATCTTTATTTTTAATGGATGCTGATTTTTTTTGTCTTTTGCTAAACCAACAAGCCTGTGTGAAAAAGTAACCCTCCTTTCTTTAATATCTTGATGTGAGAATAGATGGAGTAGATTTTACTACGTCTACTTGGGTAATAAAGTAAAGCTGCTCTGGCTCCAGTTGATCTCTGACTACTTCATGTCTTCTGGCTGCTTTCCTTAATGATGCTGCAGAAACAGGTTGTTAAAGTGGAGCTTCCTGTTTGTTCAGCGATGTGGACAGATGGACACTAGGTGGTGCTAGAGCGCCTGGCCTTTTTCCTTCCTTTTACTATCATTGTTTTGTTATTGGGGGTTTTTCTACACAGCGTATTTTATTTCTGGAATCTTCAAATTTTCTGCATCTACTAAACATTTTATTTAAGTATGTAAATAAGGCCAAATCATCTGAGTAACATTACAATAAAATAAATTTAATAAAGCTCTGTTCTGTAGAGGGGCATGTAGACGAAGTTGTACTTTCTATTTCTGTGTGTAAAACTTATGATAAGTATTTTAATATGTAAATAATATCAGCAGACATCTTGGCAGTGGGCTTGCAGCTAATCTGATTAATCTGAACTCTCTGGATCTTTGTGGCAGATTTAGAGGATATTCTATGATAAACTCTCACTTTGCAGCTTTTAATAATTTGAGAAGGAGAAATTAAAATCTGATCCATTCTCTTTTTCAGAGTTGTTTTTATTCAGAGAATTTTCCAGACTAGGCCCATTCAAAACATTATTTACATTTCATTGTTTTTTCATAAGTTTCAAAGTATTTCAGCTTTTAAAACGTCTCATTAGACTTGCTACCCTAAGATGACAGCATTACAGATTCAGCAGGAAGCTGCGTGCGTTCAGCAGGAAGTGACAGCGGCTGTATTCTCTGACATCAGGGTCACATCAGTCCTGCAGCCGGTCGGCACGGCGATGAAAGCTGAGCCTTGCAGCGGATCAGCAGGCTGTCGCTTCAGATGGGATCAACTGGAACGAGAAACATTTCTGCTGCTCTGAACAAACATAACTTATAGATGGACTGTAATAATTTACATCATGTTGATGGAGAAACGATTAAATCTGCAAAGTTAGAAAAACAATGACCAGATTTGGCAGCTGATGACTTTTAGACGCATTCGTTCTAACTTTGAGTTTTGGCTTTAATTAGCTGCAGTGCTAAAGGCTAAAAGCTAAAGGCTAACGAGAGCAACAGACTACAGAAATGTTCAGAGTGAAAAAATAAACAGATTTCTGTGAGACTGAAATTTACACCAGATTTCAGTAATAATAGAAAAGTAATTAACACAGAAACTAACGGTCAGCTGCGTCGCTCAGGTGTGATTCTGTTCTGTCACAAACATTTTCAGATTTTAAGATTTCTGTGTTCGGTTCTTTTTGTATCTTTGTGGTTGGATTTAACTTGGATGTCTGACTGGTCTGACCTTTGACCTTTACTTCCTCTGAAACCAGCTGGAGGTTCTGTGGCTGCTTTCTGTTCGGGTTTCATGTCTGGCTGAAAAATCCTCTCGTTTCATCCTTTGATTCTTAGCAGAAACATTTAAATATTCATCTTTAAGCATCTTAAGTCAAAGCTTCTCTGTTGGTTTTCTGCTTTCTGCTGATTTGGAAAGAAATAAAGTTTCAGTTTCATCCTAGACGATTCTTCCAGTATTTCATTGGTTTGGTCTGCTGTTAGCTTTAAATGAACTTTTATGTGATTTTTCTTCAGTAGTGGAGTCTTACAGTGAAAGTGGAAGATGCCTGAAAGCATTTTTCATGGAAGAAACTTTCTCAGTTGTTCACAGGTTTTTCTAAAACCGTTTGGTTCTTTGCTCTTCTGAATCTTCCTTTGACTCAGTAAAGTTCGTTGGCAGCATAAACTTTGTTCCTGGTCACCATTAAAATGTTCAGAAGATCCATTGGCTGGTGGCACTAAAACCTCGTTAGTTTAGTTTCAAATGTTCTCAAATCTTTGTCTGGATTCTGCTGATGCTGAAGAAACTAAATGTCTAAACTTCGATGTTCCGTCCTTTTCGTTTTAGCCAGCAGTAACATTCGGTTGAATTATGTGATGTGGCAAAAGTTTTTCTATTGCAGTTTTGCAAAATTCATGTACTTACAACTAAAAAAACACCTTAATCAAAAAACATTTGTTGCTTTAAACTGCCGTGTTTAAATTAAACAATTTATGTTCATCATTTCAATTTGCACATTTCTATGAGTAATAGAAATGCAGTTAGTGAGATTAAGTCAGCTAAAATTAATTAGAGCTGATATAAACCACGAATGATTTCTAAATATGTTTGTAATTTTTCTACCTGATTTTTTAAAGTGTGCAACACTTCAAACCTCTGGTACGCGTTTAATGTCAGTAGAACCAGAAGAACTAGAGCCAACACTTCATCAGACAGAATCAACTTCTCTGGAACTTTTATGGAAATTTTCAGGTAAATTCCAGGAAACTTTTCCAGAATTTATGACGCATCATCCTACAATCCACCGGAAATTACCAGGCAGGTTTTATGGACTTTAGCATATTTAATCCAGTACTTTCCCAGAAATTTAGAGATTACACGGCTGTTTTACTGGAAATGATGGATGGATGGATGGATGGATGGATGGATGGATGGATGGATGGATGGATGGATGGATGGATGGATGGATGGATGG
>CAEFZY010009606.1:0-15891 GCA_903066815.1 Brachyrhaphis roseni | reverse complement strand
ACCCTCAAGCTCCCAGGCCTCTGGTAGAGGACCCGAGCTAAGAGGAAGAAAAACCACCCGCGGTGGGTGAGAAGGGATTTATATATATATACATAATACACACATTTCTACATTGAGCTCCTAAAATCAAATCCTCAATTTCCTGTCAATGAAATAAAACAGCATGCATGGTAACTGCTTCATTCTGGTAGTATTTATAGTCCTTCACAGACATTTAAATCAAAAGCATGCTGCATGACAAGTGTTTTCCACCTCTGTTATTTATATTAATAACGCAGCCAAATTCATGTTCTCATTTTAATAGATGCTTCCCTTCAGGCGAGCGTGATTACAGCGAGACTTCTTGAACTAATTAAGCCCAAGGTTACCGTCCCTGCCGAGCAGCTCCAGCGAGGGTCTTGTTAGACAGCTTTGAAAGCGCTCAACAAACCAGGATTTTTCTCTGTGATTCACCACATGTTAATGGGTGGACTTCATTATGAATAATTATGCATAGATCTGAGGGAGTTCCACATTCTTCCATTCATGGCACACTTCATTCTTAGACTTCTGAGCTGGGCCTACATTGAATGCTTGTATCAACATTTTACTTTCTGTCTTCTGTATTTTGTTTGACAAGAGAACAAACTGGAGCCTAATTTTAAAGAGTAAGGAAAAGGGGAATATGATTTATAAAAGTTTTAAAAGTGTTCACAGATTCAACTCTGAAAAGTGAGGCACCCATTAGCATTCAGCTGCTCCGAGTCAATACAGCAATACCAGCTGCAGGTCTTTTGAAGTGTGCCTCTACCAGCTTTGCATATCTAGAGCCTGAAGTTTTTGCCAATTTTCCTTTGCAAAATAAGTCAAGCTCAGACAGAATGGATGGAGAGGATCTGTCAGCGTCACGCTTTAAGCTTGCCACAGATTCTCAAATAAAGGACTTTGGGAAATGGTGACATATCTGTGTTTGCTGGACAACTGTATTGCAGTATTTTTTACATTCTCTTCCAGGGCTGTCCTGTATGTCACTCCAAGACATCCAACTTTCACCAAGCCCCCTGTTGGAAATGCATTCCCACAGCATGATGCTGCCGCCACTGTGTGATTATGTGGAAGCGGGGAGTTTGCAATAATTATTATTTTTTGCTTTAACAAAAAATAATTATTATTTTTTGTTAAAATATAATTTTAACAAAAAATTATATTTTAACAGAGATTTATTATATTTTTATATAATAAATCTCTTCAGTCAGATTTATTATATGACTGAAGAGAACCTGCACTGATTGTTGGTGGTCTCCTAGTCAAAGCTGTTAGTCCAAATTCACTTTAAAGAAACAAAATGTTTGCAAAACATCTTTTTGTCCAAGAAAACTTTGATGTTAAATCTTGGCTTGGCTCATCCCTCCGACTGGAGGGATGAGCCAAGCAGCTCTGTGTAGGAACTCGTTTCATTCACTTATGATTGCAATGTCATTGTTTTCCAGAAAGGGGTGTGTGACCTGAGAGCCTGGCAGGGCCCTGGTATTACTACCCAACCTCACGTTGTTCTACAGCTGCAACCCAATATAACTGAACCTCTTTCCCTGGGGGAAGAAACTCTCATTCATCAGACTTTTGTTTTCCTGTTTTTGTCTGTGCTGGCTCTATGTGCTCTCATCTAACCCTTCAACCAGTTCAGGCTTCCTGTGGACGAGCCTCAGCTTACGTTGCTATCCACACAATGTGAAAGAACTGGAAAGAATTCTGGTGTTTCGCCTTTTGGTTTAAAGTAATCAGGTGCTGCTTTCATGTCTGATCACAACAAAACAAAATATACAATCGAGGGTCTAATGCTTAGGCTAAAATTAACATTTTGAAATCTAAAAAAATAAAAACCTGAAAATTGATTCAGTTCTATAGTTAAAATCAATCTCCATTTGGTCAACATTTTCATTTAGAACCTTTTCCTCTGTAAAATATGTAAAACGAGCTACTGACATCTTACTTCTGGTTCAAAACAACGGTCTCCACGTCTAAAATAAAACCTAACAGCGGTTTGAGAGTTTTAAAATTCTTATGCCCTTTTCTTATGAGGTGATCCATAAACAGAATATGTGCTGTATCATGTTAGCTGTTTATTGGACGTAGTTACTCACATCTTGATTGGACATGTCCCAGTAGGGCCGCTCCCCGTAGGACATGACCTCCCACATGACGATGCCGTAACTCCACGCGTCGCTCGCAGAGGTAAATTTACGATACTGGATGGCTTCTGGTGCTGTCCACCGGACGGGAATCTTACCACCCTGTTCGGTAAAACACATGCAATCAGCTGAGGTACAAATTAATTAAGCATATATTCCAAAAAAAGGCTTCATGGATTGTAAAAGATATAAAGATGAATATTTCAGGCATATATTGGGGAAAACCCAATATATGCCGCAACATTAACCCACAGGTTTAGTCATAAAAGCCTTAACAACACATTTCCCACAATGTTGGACCAGTTATATAACATAATTAGCTACTTAAAAATCCAGCTGTATTAGTAATGCTTTAATCAATGCATAATTATTGCCTAACTTTTTCCTATTATGCTAGATGTTAACCCTATTACATACAAACATCACTCATTACAGCTCAAGGTTTCATTCATATTCAAAAAAAAGGACCAGAAGGATGTTTGTCTTTCTCCAGGAAAATATCATTTATATACCAAGGCCTTTGAATGCAGCATCGTATCTCCAGAAATGTTGTGAATTATTAATATTCTTCTCACCATTTAATCAGAAAATGCTTTGTTTTACTGAATTTGCTCACAAATAAAAAAACTATTATTTTACAGCAAGTCGGGTCTTTAGTAACGTCAGAGGACTGAGGTCACATTGAAAAATAACGGAAAGCCTAAAAAAAGGTTGAACACGCGGGGATGGGTAATTCACATTTTATTTTGCTCTGTTAAGTATAATAAGTGAAGCAATGACAGAAAACAAATTCATGGAGATAATCTATTCTAATAAATTCTGAAGGGATTTTACCTTCAGCACAGGAAGTCATAAGTATTTACAGCAGCTTGTTATATTTTTTTTACTGCCAGTTCTACAACATCTTTCAGCACAAGGTAAAGTTTGTATCTTTTAGTGAAAAAACTAAAACCATAGTTTTACTTTTAGGATAATTGATCAATCATGACTGAGACTTTTATGTAATTGATATATAAATAAATAAATAAACAAATATATAAATAAAGATATTAGCGCACATTAGCATATAACTGTTATCACTCCACTAATAAATTAAGTCCATCTGTGTGGAATTTAGTTCATCTGAGACATGAAGAACAACAGTAGATTAGAGAACAACCAGGATCAAAAGGAGAGTGAGCAAAGAGGTCAGAAGGGAAACGTTGCTATAAACTTCAGATTCTCAAACAACATTCTCAGTACTGAACATCTCACAGAGCTCCGTTCAATACATCATCAGGAAAAAAACAAAAAAACAAAGAGATAAACCTGTCAAGACATAGCCAGGCCGTTCCCTTCCCATGCAATTCTCCTCAATTCTCATCTCCCTTCACAGCTCGGTCTGGGATTTCTCCCACTGAGCTTGATTTGTCCAGTTGAATTTCATCCAGTTCCAGTTGGCTCTATTAATAACGAGGCAAGTGGCTGGTGAAATGCTAGCAAATGAGGCAATTTCCAGTAATCTTCATTTAGTGGAGTTTGGCTATTACACAGCATTAGTAATTGTGTAAAATTAAATCCGATCTTCATCCACACTTCAACAAATCCGAGCCTCCAGCAAGCAATCGTTTCTCACTGTCATTGAATATATGAGAAAACAACATTCTAATTTAACAGTTCTTGACCATACATTATAAGTGAATAAATACACTTCTGATTAAAGCTTTTTGAAGAGTTTCTACAGTGAAGTTGGCTTTGCAGAGCTAGAGTCGACCTGGACATGCTCATTTTACTCTGCTCTATTTTCATGCACCAGCAGCAACTTGATTAGAGAATTCAGACAAGGCTCTTGGTAGGGAGAGCAAGCACTTTAATTGACTCACAGTTGTTGTGTAGACAGCCTCGGGATCGTCCTCTATCACCCTTGACAGGCCAAAGTCTGAGACTTTACATACGAGATTGCTGTTGACGAGGATGTTCCGTGCGGCCAGGTCTCGATGGACATAGCCCATATCGGCCAGATATCTCATTCCCGCTGCTATGCCCCGCAGCATTCCCACCAACTGGATGACTGTGAACTGACCGTCGTGCTTCTGTGACGCATAGGGAAACACAAGCAGGTCAGCCATCTTCACTGACCAAAGGGGAGAATTTAGGTTGCAAGGCTGCAGAAGCTTTAGTACAAGATTTATGATATTTATGCAGAAACCCACAGCAGACTCCCTGCTCTCTGGGACACTTTCGTAAAGTGCAGAAAAAAGTTGGAAAAGATGCTGCGCTGACTTCGTAGGAGATACTCACCCTGAGGAAAGCATCTAATGAGCCATTCTCCATGTACTCGATGATAATCATGACCGGTTTTCCTGAAAAGAAAGATGAAAAAAAAGAAGAGCAAGTGATTAATGAATACCTAATTTCTATTTGGCTTTCATAATACTTCACAAAACAATGGTTGAGGCAAAACTGATTCCCAGTTATTTATAGCTGTGTTTCATTTGTTTTTAATTAAAAGTTACCATCTGCTCCCTTTCTTGGAGTCTTTAAATGGGAAAATGTTACAGAGGATATGCAGCTAATTTATCCAGCTGATCAAAATCTTAGAGTCAGCAGCTTATTGAGAACTGCATCAGACTTTTCATCACATGATCAAAGAACCTAGGGCAGAACTACAAAAGTTAAAAAGTAGTGAGTAGGCCCACTGTTCATGTTGATCCATTCACAAATATGCTGCTTAATTCTTTAAGATTGATTGTGAGAATTTCCATGAGGCTGATGGAAGCATTGCTCCGTATGATGAAGATGGCTTCATAAAAGGAGTCCAGGTTTTTAAGCCTCTCCTGCCAGCCATCCATAAATGTCTGCTGTGATTTATGCTGCATACCACTTAACCTTTGAAGTTTGATGTCACACCTGAGGTAACAGTGGTCCAATTACCATAACTAGACACTGTAACAAAAATCTTTTTTAAGCTTTACTTAAAACACCACTTGTAATTTGTTCAGGTTATAGTTTCACATTGATTTTAGATGTTTCTTAAGGCCCCAACATACTCGGGAGTTGATGTACTCAAAGTGGACGTCTGCCAGACACATCTGCCCAAAGGTAAATTTTTGCGACCGCATATGCATGAAAAACTGTGTTTACATCAACCTGTTTTGTATTTGAGCTGATCAGGCTAAGAGTTGGTACAACAAATTGTACCAACAATTTGTTGGTACAATTGGACAACCTTCAATTGGACAAACTTCACTTTTCCGTTTTTTTTTGTTTTTCTTTTGTTTTGTTTTTTTCCCCTCCAGTTTCTATCTGTGCTGGCCATCAGGGAATCTTGTAAAATAACAGTAGAGGATAAATATACAGTACTTATACATACATCTATGATAAACAATGCTAAAAAAAAAAAAAGCATTGCATTGCATGCTACATGACCGATAGTCATGTAGCATGACTATCAGTTTGTGCCCTGATGAAGAAGAAACAGGACTAGGCACCCAACTCACTCAAACTGGCTAGTATCCATTCAGATTGAGGTAAACTAAGGAATTTGTCACAATAAATATTAACAGCCCTCCCGTTGGGTCTTCAGATAGGCAGATGGCATTACCATGGGTCAAGCATATTTACATTTTGTCCCAACTCTCCTTGATCCCCGCAAGTTATAAATTGTAAACATGTGCGTGGTCAACCTCAGCAGTGATGCAGAAGACTTACTGGTGCATCTCAATAATCATGCCACATTCACAGACAGAAAGTCCTTTCTTCAAATTTTAGTACTATGATTTTACACTTTCATCAGCTAATTTTCAACTTAACTTTGTTTATTAATTTTTTTTTTTTAATTTAAGCTCTATTTACAACCTGGTTATGATCCAAAAGCACCAAATGTGAATATTTCTCCAAATCAATGACATATTCCCACCTCTTGTCACCACTCCCTCCAGGTGGACCACGTTGGGATGGTCAAACTGCCCCATAATGCTGGCCTCACACAGGAAGTCCCGCCTCTGCTTCTCTGTGTAGCCCACTTTCAGCGTTTTGATGGCGACCGACACGTCCCGCTTTCCAGGCAGCTTCAGTCGACCGCTGCACACCTCCCCGAACTCTCCTGCGAGGGTTGAAATCAGTCATGAGTGAAGGGGCCCAGTAGGTAGAAAAAGGAGAGAAAAACCTCACACACTTCACAATGACAAATTTATTAGTGTATTTTGAGATAAAGCAGCTGTGCAGTGCCAGAATACAAATTGCAGTACAACACCTTGTTATACTCAGGGGAGTGTAACCAAGACCTATAATAAGACATGCTAGAGATGCATAGATACTGTCATTGACCGCCTCGGTAAAACCCATGTGGCAGCAATTTCTCACCTGCGGTTATCTTTGTGACTGCCTATGCCAGACGCAGACCACACATTAATTGCAATGAACTTTTTCCCCTCCTTGCAATTGCTCTATCAATATAAGATGCATGAAGCTGTGTCCCCATTCAAGGTGTAAATATTTGCCTGTCAGCATGATGTATGAGAGCACGTCGGAACTAAATGGGAAGAGCTGAGGATGGGCTCACCTGCTCCAATAACTCGTTCGATTTTTATGCAGGAGGCATCCAACTCCTTGGCAAACTGATGGACAGCCCTGTTCGGGTCCTCGTAGGTTTCAGGGTCAACGTAGGTCTTGGTGCCTGGAAATTTAACTGTAGAAAGGTAAGAGGATTACTGTTATGATTAAAAATGCACACTGCGCGCCGGCAGGCACTTGAGAGGCAAACGATTACAGAGGCCAGGGATCCAGAGGGAGCAGCTGAACCGTCAGATGCTGGTGTCGAAAAGCCTGAGAACCCTGCACAGAGTGGGAAGCTAAGATTTTAGGAACTTGTGCTTGGTGCCTTTTATCAGGTTGTCGGTTACCTTTCACCTAAAGCAGCTGAGAGAGCCTCACAGTATCTAACAGATATGTTGTGAAATACTTTATTATTCAATGAGAGAAATGGGTAAAGAGTGTTTTTTTTATATATATATATATATATAACACCAATGCTTTTGAATATTTTAGGAGCTCTCAAATTCTGATGCTTTAAAACTGTCCTTATTTTGACTTGTATTACTTGATTTTCCTTCATCTAAATGTTTTACAGACCAACCCCTGTATTTCTAATGTTCCCTAAACAGCAGCAACCTGCTGGCTTCAGAGCTCAGGTGGGTCTTTTTATGTGAAATTTATAGGCATGTGCATGTAAATTATTTTTATACCTCTGTCACAACACTGTGTGGTGAGAAAGTATTTGTCCCCCTAAAAATTTCTCTTGTTTTTTGCTTTTTAGTCACATTTAAATATATCAGATCATCAAACCAAATTTAGTAGATAAAGACAACCTGAGTTAATAAAAAATTAAGTTTTGAAATGATTATTTTAATTCTTAACATAAGAAAAAAACTGTTAGTAAGCCATAACTGGTGATGAGTCTTTTACTTTTTTTTCCTGCTTTAGCTGCATTGGAGGGTTTCTCAGCATCTTTAGGGTCATGTTACTTCATCTCTATTTGATCATCATTCAAAAGTTTCATTTTGAGCCACCTAGAGGGAAATGCAGGCTGAGCTTAACATCACAAACTGATGGCTGAACATTCATTGTTCCATCAATTACGACAAATCATCCAGGACTAGGCAACAGGAAACAGGTACAACTGATAGATGGTGAAAAGCTAGTTGCGCCAACCCCATAGCACTAATCATAAATGTTCCACCAACAAGATAGCAGATTGTAATGATAAGGCGCACACATTAATATTGCAGTCTTGATCCCTTTATGTCCGACTGTTTTGAGAAAAATTACTATGGGGCCATCTTTCTATACTTTGACTTACAGTTGACATAAACAATTACACACTGTAAAAAAAAACTCAAAATGATGAGTGACATTTTAAATGTGAATAAAGCTAGAAGAAGCCACATTGTTTTACTTTATTTGAATGATTTCTAGGGGATTTATGATTTTCCAAGAAAAGTTGATAGAAAAGGAGAAAACCCCTATGGGAAAAGTTCATGAATATCTATGGAAGTGTGTTGGACAATGAGGGAAAGGTCATACCAATATAGTATGGGGTTATTATTTTACATAGTGGTGCAATTAAAATTAAATAACCTTTTAATAGATTAAAATATATCCTTAGATCTTATGTATTTTAAAATTTGCACGTAAACTGAAAGCCAATAAATCCAATGTAAAAGCTCTACTATAAAAAACAGAACTGAGCCGAAAGAACATCGCAGCAGAACAGCTGGAGAGACATAGAGTGGATGGTGGTAAGATATCTTGGTCAATTCACTCGTGTAAACATAACAAATCCATTGTGCTCTGGGGAAAGGACGCTGTGGCAGCTGAGATTTCCCTCCACTTGCTCCCATAATTGCTTGGTCCATCCAAGATGTCAGTGGATCTGATAGTACATGTCTTATCACAAGTTCCTCACTTGTACATGGCAGACAAATTGGGTCTTCGTATTGGATCTGACTTCTGTCGCCCTGACAGCCTCTTGTCATTCAGTACTGCACGACAGATGCTTCCATTAAACTCTATCCACTCCAACTTTGTGTTTTCTCCGGGTTTTTTTTTTTTGTTTGTTTGTTTTTTGTAGCAGGTGGGACCGAGCTGCATTTGTCAGATACTTAACAGCGGCTAGCCTGGGCTCAGCAGCATGGGCTTTACGCTTTGTGACACTCCTGACCCTCTGTTTCTAAATCAGCAGTTGGCCAACAGCGCGGATCATTATGGCTCCACTCGGAGAAGCTGTCTGCAACTGCATCTCCGGGGGCATCATTAGGGGTGGCGCATCACTTAAAAACCTACCACAGCAAAGTATGCGCAGATGAGAAACTCTGTCACCCATAAAACCACCAGACACATCTTAAAGAACTTCCCGTTACATCCTGGTCCACCTTTTCCTCCCTCACTGGCAGCTGTCACAGTCTTACGTCTGTGGTGTTCTGACTTCTTTATCTCCAGCATGGAGTTAAGCCAATCAGCAGCAGAGGCTGGCTTGATAGATCCCAGCAGTGCCTCAAATCAAATGAGCTGGGATAATGGTCATGCTGGGGGGTGCTAATGAGTTTTAATGCGTTCTTCCTGCTTAGTCTTGAGCAGCGTGTGTCTGTACAAACTAAACATACATTGTGTATTTTGGGCAGATGAATACAAGCACTTACACTGAAAGTAGAGCTCCTCATCTCCCTCCTGATCGGCTTTGCTGTACCCACAGTGCCTGTGGGAGGGAGGGGTGGAGAAAAAGAGAATGGTAGAATCAACAGGGAGAAATTAATATCCTAAATTGCAAAAATTTTAATGCGTCAACTAATGCTTTGTAAGACAAATCTGTGAAGATACCCAGCTGAGCAGTAGGAACTGCAAAGCCAACAGCTAGGATTAGGGAAAGTAGCTCAGCTACATAATAATCACACAGGACATGCAGTGTAAAAAAACAGTTTAACATGTGGTGTGTTGTTATTCTATAATCTGAAAGAACTGAAACCAAATTTGACGTACAAATTTAAGAAAGCACAGTCAAACAAACGATGAGTAATAAACTTTCTCTAAATGAACAGCTTTACCCACATCTGTGCAGGGAGACATTACTGTCTCCACGGCATAATAACATACAGGAAACCAGGGCTAAGGTTTTAAAGTCATTTTCGGATGAATAAAAACAAAATACAAAATAATGCAAACTAATATCGCCACGTCGTCGGTGTAGATTGATAGCTAAGGTTGTTTCACCACAATAGCACCTGCTGTGAATGCTAAAGCTAGTTAGCATGGTCACCAATGGACAGTAGATTTTACTGGAACGGTAAGTTGCTTTTTTGCCATTATCCCATTTAGCAGCATTAGCATCTAGCTACATGAGGTTGAATGGCAGTACAAAGACCCTCCTCTTGACTTGCCTGTGTGTGTGACAGAATATGGGTATGCATTTTTTTCAGATTAAATTACTAACATGTCAGTTTTTCAGTTTCTGTCAATCTCAGGATGTACTGTACCATCTGGAGAATTTGCTGCAATATTTTTGGAGTCTGCATTTCACAAAAAAGTCACTGAGACAGACAATTCACGCAGCAACTTTGATAGGTTATTGTGATCTAATGTCCTACCAGGTAAAACACTTTTAAACCTGAAAATGAAGAGTAATGCTTTTTTTTTTTTTTTTTTACTTTACTCAGAATCATTTATTGTACTTCATCTGAAGGTTTAGATCCAAAGAAAGTCAAGAATTGCTAAAATACGTCAAGGAGGAAATTCTGATGAATTCATCATGACAAGCAAATTTGGCTGGCATTCTGTTCATGCAAGGGGGATAATGACAGTGGGCTGAGTGGTTTGTGATGATGGAAAAAAATCAGCACCGTACTTCATCATGACCTCTCCATGTCACACACTCTCACACAGGAATGCAGGACCAAAGCTCTCTCTGTGGAGTGCTTGTCTTATAATGGCTCCACAAAAACAGCTTAAAAATTTGGTTGGTGGATGGGGAGGGAAAAATGGTGCATCACAAGCCATTAGCGCAGCATGCCACAAGATGATGCGTGTACATGTGTGCATGTGTGAAGACTCCACCGTGGTGGAGGCCTGTGAGTGACAGAAAGGCTAATTGACAAGCGCAGACTCACAGGAGCGGAGAGTCAATGGGGCCCGCAAGAGCGTACCTTCTCCCGATGATGAAGCCGAACACCATGAACACCAGGATGATGGTCCCCGCCACGGCCACCACTGCTATGATGATGACGGGGTTCTGCTCGCTGGAGACAATCGCAGCTGATGAGAGGCATAGACAGACAGACAAAGATGCTCAGCATGAACTTCACAACACTGAAAACCGCAATCTGCACAACAGACAGTAATTAAGTCCCAGTGAACAGCATGGAGATTGATAACTATCCCACCCCCACTCCAACATTCTCCCCCCTGAGAGAGAACTGGAATAAGGGCTTTTCTATTTCAGTCGTCCTCATACACACGGCTCTACTGTTTCAGAAAGTGGGCTTAATAGTCCCAGGCGGCGACGGCAATGTCCTTCATCTCAAACAAAGGCACATTCAGGTTGAATTGTTTCCTATTCAGAGCTCTCATAGCTCTCTGACTCTTTGCATTGACAAACTGCTGATAGCTCCAACAAACAGCTTGAAGCAGCTTCATATATACAGTCAACGCAACTTGCGTATGAGGGGAAGTTCATGCATTTTAAATCAAGTGTATCTGAAGGAAAAATAGTGATGGAAAAGATGGATAATCATGCCAGTATTTCATCAGCTGTTATATTTGGGATGGGAAGGAAAGAGGGGTTGAATTACACACCTGAGGGTTTCCATCTTCAGACTGTCACATGGAAGTTTTTAGAGGCTTAGTGAGCTGGTCGCTTTCACTGGATTGCAATTTACTACCTATGTTACCTGTACATCTGTTATATAGTAAACATTGATTTTTTTTTTATCTGCATAGTCAGTGTACATGACATGAAATAACTTAATTATGAAGTGATTATGTTTTTACTCAACCGGCAGCTGGCATGTAAGCACAGCTATTGCAAACATAAAGTGCTGGAATGAACTGAGATGTTTTTCAACCATATTGTTTCTGAAAAAAATTACACAAAGATGCCTGACTTAAATATGCACAATCAATCAATCAAGTAAATTTGCATAGTACATTTCAGCGACAAAACAGTTTAAAGTGATTTCCATCATAAAAACATAAAAATACAAAGTCATACAACACACAGTCGATTGAAACATTACATTTTGGCCAAGCAGTCATTATACATCAAAATATTGGTTAGTGTTTCATTTATTATAGTTCCAAAGCAACTGTAAATCATTCCTGATTTCTTTAATTTTGGAGATCGATGATCAGTTGGTACTCACATGAGAAACTGATTTGATGTGATTCTGCAAAGAGCTGAAAATCAGCAACTGTCCCCTTTTGCTCTGCAGTGAGACAGCAAACTGACAGACCCACCCACCAGGTCATGTTTGCAAGTGTGTAGTTACTAATAGTCATCCTACTTTTGTAAACTTAGTCACTCTGTCGGTATATTTGGTGACTTTTCAGACAAAAAAAGTCGTATTGCCTAAAATCAAAATTGACAAGTCAGACTCTCTGTGTTGCCCTGTGACAGACTGGCAACCTGTCCAGGGTGACCCCGCCTCTCGCCCAGAACATTAGCTGGAGATGGACACCAGCACCCCTCCTGATCCCACAAGGGTGTAAGAAAATGGATGGCTGGATGGAATTTTAGTTCCATTTAATATTTCAGAGTTACAATATACTGACCATAAGTTAAACCCTCTGTTTGAAGAACAAGTTATCTTTTGTTTTATTCCAATGCAGAAAGGGTTTGTTCTATAGCTGTGATGCTAGTTATAAATAGCCCAGTGTGTTCCACTTTACTTGAGGTAAGACTTAATATTAATGACTCTGTTAGTATAGCAATTGACACTGTAATAACACCTAATGACATATTCATAACTGTTGCTATGTGTTTCACTTTACTTGAGGTAAGAATTAATATTAATGACACTGAAATAACACTCAACTGCCAGTTTCTAAAATGGGCGACATGGACAACCACCCAGGATGGCATATTATATTATGGGGGGTATTATGAGCACCCCCCCTCTCGTTGTAAAATCCCGTCCATCCCCCGCTCTTACAACCAGATGATCTGACTGTCAGCAGTACCAAATTGCAGTACAACCAAAATAATTGTATGACCACTTTTTTTAGTGTAGCAAAATTGTGGTAATTTTCTATTATTTCTGATAGACTTTAAATGCTTGGAGGAAAGAACTGATAAAGACTCCACTCACATGAGACGCAAACTGGATGACAAAGGTTACACATTGTGTTCATTGCTGTTGCATTTTTCTCTATTTCTACAGACTTATCATTTTGTAACCTGACTAGTACCACCTCTGTTTATAAAGAACAGTCATGCTGTGAAGCAGCTGACTGCAGATAGCCTACCTAATTAGCCAGCTAACATCAGCTTGTTATGAGGATGTCAAAAAGGGATGATCTTCTCAAAAAGCATTTGAAAATTATGTATATGTTTATTCTCTATTTCAGCTGAACTTTATTTCACAATTAAATAAAAATAAGTAAATAGTGGATTGCTATAATATTGTAACAATCAATATAGGATGCTATTTGAATATTATTTCAGAGGTAACTGAAATAACATTGTTTTAAAAGCAATAAGATCATCAAGTTGTAAAAAAAACAGAACACAGTTCGTAGAGATAAACGGTCAGACTGTGGATTAATCCAGAGGTCAGTTATTGAACCATTTTTTAAAAATTATTTTATATATCAGTGATCTAGTTAACATACCTATCTTCAAAGTATTCTCTTTGTAGATGACGATACTTTTTTTAATCTGGTAAAAACTTGACAAACGTGTTGGATGTGATTAAAAATAATCTGAGTAGTATAAAAATATGATTGAATGTAAATAAATGAATGTTGAAAAAGCTAACTAAATCCTATATTTTGGAATAAAGAGGTTCCTACAGATGTACTGATTGATGCTGATGGAGTTATGATTAAGCATGTGAGAGAGGTCAAATTCCTGGGTGTTACTCTTGATCATGATAAACTGGAAACCACACATCAACAATTTCAATGAATGATGCATTGTTGATATTATTTCTTTCTTCAAACTACTCCATTTAATTCAAATATTTTGTTAACATAAGACATTTTAAATAGTAAATACCGTAAATGAAATAAACAAATAAATCAATTAATGGTTTTTTTTGTTTGTTTGTTTTAAATGATGTTGTGAAATAAATGCATGAGAATCCCAAAGTTTGACAACCTCGAAAATATTGATAAAACAACAGAGTCGACTAGGGCGCAGTTCATCTCGGATGAAAGCCTTTTTTATTAAAGATCTCATAATATGAGACATTTTGATCTTCAACATAAACACCTCTGAGGATCTCCCAAAAAACACGAAGGGCACAGCTAATGTAACTGATTAGATTTAAATGACTGTATCCTCCTGACACTACGGGATCCTGTCCTTGCGCTCAGTGATTTTCCTGCAGCTTGTTGTCAGCATAAAGTCAAAGCAGTTTGTGTTTGCTTGGCTTCAAAGTAAATTATTTCCCTAGGCTATTACTGCCAAAGCTTGAAACACACAACAGGTTGTGTGCCTAGTTGAGACAGAAACACTACACTCCAAAATGATTTGCTAATATAACGTTCACATGCAGAACCAAGCCGTCAACAGCTATCAAAGAAAATAAGTTCATTAGATGTTTCCAGCAGGAAATTGGTGACACAAAATTTTAAAAAACAAATTCTAGTGTGTAATAATGATAGAAAATAATTAGGAGTGGGTCTTTAATTAATTTTGACAAAATAATTACATACCCTTTAACATGTTAAAAGTTTTAACACAGTAAAAGGCCTTTCTTTTACATACAAAAGTCCGGAGCTGGAGCTTTTGCTGCAAGTAGGGATGGGGATTGAAAAGAATTTATTAATACTGATTCCATTATTAATCTAGCTTATCAATTTAATTCCTTTTTGATTCTCTTATCAATTTGCATTAAGTTAGGACATAAACTCTTGTATTCAAAATATGCACCACGATGTATTTGATTTAAAACAATAAAGCTGACTTAAAAAATAAGAATCTCTGTTTCAAATGAGCATTTTAAACATATCACACAGGTTACTGCCCCACAACCTACGTTTAGCAGCTTTAGTTTATTTTAATGATGATGACATCTTCATTAAAACTAATGAAAACATCATATTTAAGAGTAGACTATTATATCAGAAGAACAAAAATATTCTTAATGCAAAAATGTGGCTCTAATGAAAAATGGGCTCTTAGTCTAACAAACGAGCCTTGTCTGGAACTATATTTAAATTTATTGAATGTGACTGTAAATGTTAATATTAGATGAAAATTATTAATACAATAACAAGAATGTGCAGGAGACACTGTGCTGGAAGATCTCTCTCCTGGAGAGTCACCGCAGTTGCTAAGTAACGAAATACTCTGTTCAAATCAGTTCCATGCTGTGTGGTAAATTGTTTGACAATGTTGAAGGTATTTACTCCGTTTATTGTTTACTGTTCCAAACACGTTGCAACTGGCCCTACAATCGTCTTTTTTTGTGATATATATGGATATTTTGGAGCGCCATGACGTGACGCCATCTTGGATATTTTCTAAAGAGAAATATGGTGCTTGTAAAATACAATCACTCAAATACGTCACACATTACGGGAACCGACAAGCGGAATTGTTAAGCAGGTGGCTTAACGATTTCAAGGAATTGACCTACTGAGAGCCGGTTCTGCATTCCCATGCTGATGGTTGAATAACCTAAATAACAGATTAAAAACAATTTAGCAGCAAAAAGGATTTTTGAATTATGCATGATTATTTTGTTTCTATGTGTAGTTTTGGAATAAAATGCAATTAATTTTGATTACCGTATTTTCCGCACTATAAGGCGCACCTAAAAGTCTTCAATTTTCTCAAAAGCCGACAGTGCGCCTTATAATCCGGTGCGCCTTATATATGTCTTAGAAAGACACTTTAAAACACTTTCTTAAAGTGTTTTAAATGTAGTAATTTATTTCAGCCACTGGGTAGCTTCCCGTTCATATTTGCTACATCTCGTTCATGGATCTGAGTATTGAGTGGTGCGGCTCTCAAGGCAGACTTCGTTTA
>CAEFZY010009601.1:0-10425 GCA_903066815.1 Brachyrhaphis roseni | reverse complement strand
ATTGTCCCTAGGTGTGAGTGTGTGTGTGCATGGTTGTTTGTCCTGTTTGTCTCTGTGTTGCCCTGCGACAGACTGGCAACCTGTCCAGGGTGTACCCCGCCTCTCGCCCGGAACGCAGCTGGAGATAGGCACCAGCAACTCCCGACCCCATTAGGGACAAGGGTGAACAGAAAATGGATGGATGGATAATATTCATAAATTATGTATTATTTTTACTGACTCAAAACACTAAAATAGTAATAAATGTTTTTTACACTGTTGGTTCCCTCAATAGGGCTCAATGAAATTTATTTTGTTCACCTGTAACTACTTTCTGTTTTTTATTTTTCAGAATTCCACTTTTTCTATTTCAGCAACATTTATTAACACATAAAAAATAATAATAACTTTTATTTGACCAGATAATAATCTCATTGAGATCTACAATTTATTTTTCAAGACGGAGTTAAATTGTTTAAAAGTATCAGTATTTACATTCGTGCACTGGCTTACATTTAGTTTTAGAAGCATAAAATAATGTTTTCTGGAGTAAATCATTTAATAAACCATGATTAACTATTAACAGCAGTTGCTATTAATAATACTCTTGTCTTCACTGAGTTTTACAAAGTGTGTAATCATTGTGTGAATTAAGTTAATTTAACAAATCAACAGCTAAAGAGGTTCACAGTTACTATTCAATATTCTGTGAATATTCAATAGCTATACAATATTCGCAGGTCTATAAAAGCATTTTGTCATTTTGTTTAAAGACCTGTGTAAAACTAAGAATTTTATATTTTTCACATTTTATGAAAAATGTTTTTTAGCGTTTATCTCATCACCAAAATGAGTCTCAAGAGAAAACCTGTAAACAGTACAATCTAATCCTATGCTAATCTCCCTTCAGTTCTGTCTGCTTTCTCCCATTGAAATTGATTCCTCAGCCCAATCAGTGAACAGGAGAAGTTTTGAAGGATGATTTTCTGCGCTGTTGAAGAATTGTAGTTTGCCTGTAGTTTTAGCGATGGCAGCGGAGGAAGTGAAGGAAGCCTTTTAGTCCGTGTTGGTCACGCTTCCAAATATTAACACTTCTCTCTCCACAGTGGAGGATGCTTGCTTACAATTATATAATTTGCGATTCACTTCCTGAAGTTAATGATCTTTTAATTTCAGTAAGTGGTCTTTACTGTGTGCAAGTGAAACTAGTAGTTATTGATACTGTTTTCAAACAAATAAGATCCTTAGAGGCCTGATCTTTCTCATTCTGATGGTCAGTTTGAATTTTACTAAGTCATTTTCATCACGACTAAATAAATGCTTTGAATGGCTGAAGAAAACTAATGAAAAGCTTCTGAGTTTTTCATGTTTTGTTAAAAACTAAAAGATGGTGAGAGACAAGAGGAACTGTTAGATCGATGCTGAGTTGCATGAAGTCAGTGATGCAGAGTTTATTTGTGTCTTACCTGGATAATGCACCTGAAGCGGACGCTCCACCTTCAGAGGACCCAGCCATTCTGGCCACAACTCCTTCACCAATTCATTAGCTTCATCCAGGTTTTGAAATTCATCACGATATGGCACATCATATTTCTCACAGTATGTGAGGAAATCTTCTGGTTTATTAAAATCAAGCTTCAGCACCTGGTGAAAAGAAAGCAGTCCAACAAGATTAGCAACAGGCTTCTGTGGAAAATAATTACTTTCAGTGTGTTTACTTTAATCAAATAGTCATTCAATCATTTAAAGTTTATAAGTTCTTTAAATTTCAGCTTTTGTGAATTGAAGCATTTCCTGTCACTGCTGCTGCACTTCTCTGCAGAGAGCAGGGTATTAACCACAGAAGGTTAAGCACCTGCAGAAGCGAGTGTTCTCTGTTAAGTTTCCTTGCACTCAGCTCTTTTCCTTTACTTGAATTAAAACAAATAGTATTCAAACTGCTGCAGCTGAAACCACTGAATCCGAATTGTGTAGTGAGATAATGATTCAACACAGTTCTTAGAAGCTAACTCTTGCTGACACCGTGCAATAGGACACGTATGGTTTGAACAAGGTCATGATGTCCCATCTAATTATCCTTTTGACCTGATACTTCGTGCCCTCTCTCCTCCTTCGTCTGGTGAAGAGGTGTTGATCGTTTACAGGAACTGTTTGTGCACACCTGCCCCTTAGGTTTGAAAAAGATGTGTATAAAATCTGACATTTTGTATGATGTATTCAGAGCTTGTCCTGACAGTCTTGGCTGTACTTCAATCTCTCCTTTTGCAATCGTATCTAATAAATCTGTGTTTGTTCTTCTAAACCCTTTGCCTCCTGGTCTTAGAGTTTTTCAAACTCCACACTTCTTGCAGAACATCAGGAAAAGTTTAATAGTTTATTCAAGTCTTTTGCATTAAGGTCATGTTGCTTGTTATACTGTAACTTAACCAATAGTCCACCAGCTGCTGGTTCAGTCTATGGTTGTCTCCCACCCTGACCACAGCCTAACTGGTCTCCCTGCTGGTGCTGTAAAACCTCTACAAACGGTCCAGAACGTGGCCATTCAATCAGTCTAAAAGCCTTTCTGCACTGTAGAGCCTGGCAGTGGCCGGCCCAGTTGTACTCTGGCCTTGGTTTTGTTTGCACTGAGCCATGTCGCCTCAAAGTGGGTTGGGTCTGTCATATGAAGCATTATGCAAAAACTGCCAATGCCAGAAATCGTGGAACAGTTTTTCATTCCTCGTCTCATCCAACTCCTTCTGTACATGCATGTCAGCGAGGAAGTTAGGGGGAAAGAAGCTTTATGGCTCCAGTCAGACGTTTTGCTGCCAATACTGATGCTGATCACCAATCACCTGGCTCTGATTGGTTGTTTCTGACTGAGTGGTATAACACAGCAAAACACAGGGAGGAGGAAGAGTATGGGGGAATTTTTCTGCCATAATCAAGGAGCAAACTTCTCTGCTTGTTCTTGGAACAGAAGAGTAAAGTTGCCTGGAAAACTCTCAGCCAGTAGAATGGAAATGTTATACTGGGTGTGTTTGTTTTCTTTCTAGTGGGTGTGCCAGTGTGGCTATGCATCTGTCAAGATAGAGAGATATCTGCCTATGATAACAATATAGGAACAATCTAGATAGATAGACATTAGTAGAAAACCCATCAGACTGATAGAAATCAACAGCCATTCTTTTGAAAGAATGCCGTGACTTTTTAAAGTGTCACTAATCTCTTCTTTTTCTTTCAGCAAGTAATCCGTCTCCATGTAAGCCAATCTTCTGCATCTTCCTTCTTTACATATGTGTGATTTATTTGCTATGTGGACACAGAGTGAAATGAGTCTGCTCTGATCCGAGTATTTGGTGAAGTGCAACTAATCTCTGAAAGCTAAACCCCGCCTGTCAAGTGTTAGGCTTGAAGAGACTTCAAGATTTCACTCAATCTTTTTTATTTACACCAGTGAACGGGAATCAATGAAGAGGTGAAAAACCTACAAAACACATAAAAAATCCCATAATGCTCTGCAGCTGTTTTGGCACCAACAAACCGCTCCTCTGACAGCTGTCATAGTATTAAAAGCTTTGAGAACAAAAGACATGAAATCCTGCTTTCAGACTGAACATGTGGGCTCTCGAATTATGGCAGAAAAACTTAGTAATAAAAACTCAATGTTTTTTCAGATTGTCTGGCTGCATGTTGGGACATGGCAAAAGTTTTAACACATATGTAAAAATGTTTTCTTTTTTAAAGTTACATTGATTGATGCTGTTTTTTCAGCTACAGAAGTTTTTTTTCCCCATTTGTTTTTCAGTTGTCAACCAACCCAGAAGAGCAGTGGTGCCCAACCTTTTTGAGAACAGCAGCTGCTATCAGCATTGAATATTGTCTGTAAGGATGTTGGTCAGTGAGGGTACCTGGTCCTTTTCCACATGCAGGGCCAAAGCAACGTTGTCCCAAACGTAATATTTGCGACTCAGGTGAACCCTGATGGCTTCCATCTGATCTTCATCAAATTCATACCTGTGAAAACATCAGTAAGAAAATCATGGACAAAAACTAAAGTACAGTTTGTTGATTTGTCATTTGGTGTCAAGTTGTCACTTCCTGCTTCCATCTGTTAGTCATGTCCTTAATGAAGGACATGACTTGATGGGAAAATTGTGTTTCCCATGGTAACTAAATAGTAATTAAATTGGTTACACAGTAGTTCAGTGTTTGCCACTGTTGTATAGAAAAAGGTTTGAATCCCAATCTGAGTGGATTATACATGTTCTGACTGGGTTCTCTCTGGGTACTCTAGCTTTCTCTTAACAAAAAAGTCAGCACTGAAGGCAGTGATGTTGATGACCCAAATCCATGTCTCCTCCAGGTGGAGGTCAGTGGTGATCACTTTACGAAACAGCCAGAGATAAGTGTCAGGATAACTGGCTCAGAATATTACCTTAGCTTAAACATATCAGCTGCTCCATTTGTAAAAACTAGCTACCAAAAGCTAGTCTGGTCAGGATGGATCAGGCGAGCTGTGTTTATTTAAACGAGTAGCTAATACTTTGGCAACTATTTTTTGATCGCTGTTTAGTAAGCTTAAAGGATGGCATGAAGATTCCTACCTTTCTTCAAGAGAAGATAAATATTAGCATCATACAAACTCTGAGGAAATACTCCCTCACTGAAGAGTTTACCGTACGCAGAAGAAGAAAAACCACATCCAAATGACATATAGAGTTCTATTCCAAACCCATCTGGACCACAAGATTTACCAGAAGATAATGAGCATATCACAGATTTCATTTCTTCAATTGTAAAATCAGAGTCCAAGTCTGCCCTGGTGGATTAATCCAGAAGTGGTACACTTAGTGTTGTAGTACTTGAGACCGGTCTCAAGAGGCTGAGACCTGTGGGGTCCAACAGGTCCATGACTGAGATCTGCACCAGATGGAGGACCAGGCTGAGGAGCGCGCGCTGGTTTATCAGTTCTTGGGCTGCAGCCCATTACCCTGCCTAGACAATCATTTTTAATAAATGCCTCCGAAGGGCTTAAAATAATTCTGGTTTTTGTTTCAGCCATCTGAGCCAGGCCGTAACATGTTGTTAAACGATTTTTTTCGGCACTTGTTGCCTTTATTGAACATTATTATCCTGTCGGCTTTTGACAGGAAGGGGCAGAGAGAGGGGAGCGGAGGAGAGAGGCAGGGCCAAGCGAACAGAGGACAGGAGTCAGACTCCAGACTATCTCGGTTTACAGTCTCTATATGATGGCGCCGCGCTAACCACTGTGCCACACAACGGCTATTCCAGTAGCCTTTGCTGGAATTCTCAGTTTCTCTTTGGTAAATTATACAATTTGTGCTGTCTGACAAACTCGTCTAGTTCACCTTCTTTCATTTTCTTGGAAACATCTGTTGTGTCACGTGATTGTGACAAGTCGACTGGCCCCGTAAAAAGTCATTGCAGAGTAAAGAATCGACTAGTCGACTAGTTGGTGCAACAACTAGTATACATTAATAAGTTCCTTTGTGTAATAATAACAAAATCAGTAGGAAACCTCATATTAAACATTTATAGAATAAACTATATAAATGTATATCAGGCCTGGCTAAAACCAAACATATTCTGAATAATAAATCATTTCATATTCTATATAACTCTGATTTTGCCATATTAAACAAATTATTCAGAGATGTAGGGAATTGATTACAAAAGCTCTCTACATCCACTAAGTATCCTATGGAAACGAGCCGTTAGAAACATCCAAAATGTTGCTTATTATGAGCAACAAACCTGTTATTATTAAAATCTAGAATTCTTAAATTTGAAGAGCTGGTGGAATTTAAAATTGCTAAAATTATGTTTAAGGCATCTAATAAACTGCTACCTGCATGTTTTTGAAAGAGAGGAGGAATATAACATAAGGGGTTACTCAAACTTAAGGATTTGTAGTTTCTGAACAACAAAGAGCTTTAGTATTTAAATTCATTAGGTAAAGTTATGGAGCAAGTTATATGAGGAGTTAAAACAAAGTCAAAATTTAATACAATTTAAAAGGAAATATAAGGAGATGATTTTCACAAGACAGAAATATGGCTGAGAGTTAGCAAAATGTGTTTATGTAAATTGAGGCTAATGCATAGGAGTATGTATATATTTAGACATATGTAAACCCAGATAAGATAGAAAATTAATTAACCTGTTTATTTTTTATTTAATAATGAGGGTCCCTCTGAAAATTTGGAATGAGTTTATGGGGTAGGAGTTCATAAGTTTCTTATGTCTTCCTTCTCTTTTTAGAGCATGTTAAGATTACTGTGGTACAAAAATGTGTCTTTTGCATTCCTTGTCCATGTGTATGATTTTATAATTCTATCATGTTCGAAGTAAATAAATTCAAATTCAAGACAACAGCAAACTGAAAACTTCAAGGCAGCAGGTTTCTCTGTTCTTACCGGTGAGTCTCACACATGGCCTCTGACCTCCAGATAAAACGTCCATCTCTGTAGACACAGATGGGGTTCGGATAATCTTTCAGTAAAGGATATTTCGAAAACTCCTGGTTCACGTCTGGACTGTGAACCAGAACAGCATACATCACTTCCTGTTTGTATAGTACAGTCTCATAAACCCGCATGACCGGATCAGCTCCATAACAAATCTGTGGAAAGCAGACAGATTGTTAATGGAACAAAACAATTATTAACTTTGGTTTTATTTATACCAACAGCTAAAATTTATAAACCACAATAGACAAGAACAGGAGCATTGATCAGGAACAGGAAATGAGATGGAAGCTGTGCAGAGATGGTCCAACTCAGAACAGCAGAGCAAAAGACATAGAGTGGACAGAACCAAGTGGCTGGAATAGTGAAGAGGAAATGGGCTGGAGGTCTAATAGTTAAAGTGAGATGTGTGACCTGAGGAAAGGTTCTACCTGGTCTTTGTAGGCCGTCAGCACCTCCTGCAGAGGGAAGGTGAAGCGGAAGGAGCCCAGACGGGAAGTCTCCTCGAAGGCTGGAGACGTGGCAAACTTCCACAGGAAGTTCTGCTGCTCAGGAGCCACCTGAGCCACCCACTCTAAGAAACTCTTCTCCCGGAGCCTCTTGTCTGCATCATTTATCTCATCTGGTCCCACAGCCAGACTCCACCATATCAGATGATCTCCTGCAGGATGCCTGAAGCCCCTAAAGCCCTCATCCCCCCAGATCCCACGTAGCGCTGATCCTGTAGTTTCATGTTTCAGACGACTCACATAGAACTCTGGTTTAGGATAATTTGGCATGTCTTTGTACAGGTAGTCATTCTTCAAATAAATCTTTTTACCTTCCTCTTTCAGATCTGTTAGGCTTAGGTGTTGCTGCGTAACAAAATGTTCAGTGTATCCTCGCCTGTTCTGTCGTTTCTGCATCGTTCAACCCTGCAGAAAGATTTTAGTACAAAAACTTGTGTTACCTATAGACTTAACCCTTGTGCAATCAGATTGATTGAATTTTAAATCCCAAATCTATTTTACATGATGAAACAATCTGTTATGTATAGGGGTGCACCGATTGTAGTTTTCTGGCCGATCACCGATTACTGATCTTTTGAAAACATGACTTTGAGGGCCAGTCAAACCTTTCTCACCAGAGAGCAAAACAGGACAGTGGTTGATTCCTAGACCTTTGACAAGCTAGATAAGATCAGTGGATAAGATTGGCTTCATATGTAAAAATCGATCAATCGCCAATCTCCCAAAGTTAAGGAAATCGACACCGATTAATCGGTGCACCCCTAGTTATTTATCAAATTGAACTCAAATTAATACATTTTATATAATGTATTTTTGTTGCACTATATAAGAGGACAATCAACAGAATTGCACTCTTTATTTTTGTCCAAGTGTCATATCATGTTTTTTTTTACACTCAAAAGTTTTATTTTTGTAATAATATAAATGTAAAGTTATTAATTCTGAATTAATTTTACCGAAAGGGACAAAAAAAATCAACAATTTAGAACTTTTTTCTCAGCAGTTCATTCTTTTATATTTTTTTAGGAAGAACCTCTTGTAACAACAAAACAAAACTTGATTTTGTGAACAATTTTCAACATCAGCTCTTATGTTGATGTTGAACAAGATAAGATGTTGAACATCCTGCAAAATTATGCATCCTGCAACATAAGGTGTTGCAGGATGTTCAACATTAGATTTTGAACTTAAGATGAAGAACATCCCCAAGACATGAAGATGCTCTTCATCTTATGAAGATGTTCTTATGTTGAACATCTTCAACGTAAGACGAAGAACATCCTAGATTGAACATCAGATGTTCAATCTAGGATGTTGAACACGTTGATCACAAAATGTTGAACACAAGGTGTTCATAGTATGAAGATTTTCTTCATCATCCTACGTTGAACATCTTCAGCACAAGAATATGTACAACATAAGATGTTCAGCTTCTTATGCTGAAGATCCCATGAACAGTACGGACAAACATACAACGTAGGACGTGTTGGGCAGTGAAATGTCAACTCATCGCTTCAGCAAGAAACCAACTAGCGGTACTCAGATTCAACAGATTCAGCGTACCTTCATGTCCTCTACACCTAATTAGTTTTTATTATGACTAAAATGGTTCTCTGTTGTGTTTGGGAGCTTGTGTGATGTGAGGGGTTAGCTGCAGATTGAGAGTGCAGGTAAAGGTTAAATTCATACATCAATCAAGTTTCTTTGATATAGGGGTGTGTGTGTGTGTGGGTGTGTGTGTGTGTGTGTGTGTGTATTAGAGAGAGTTTGTGTGTGGCCTTTGAACTCTTTTTCTGGTGTTTAAATGCTTTTATAATTAAAGGGTCAAAAATGACCCATAAGACAATCCTTGTATCCTAGTGGTGTACGGCCCACATCAAAATATAAACAAAAAAACGTATCACTTTCAATGATGGGGACAATTTAGGAAAAGTCATAAAATTTCAAGTTGGAAAATTATAGTTTAAGGTATTTTTTCTACAGCTAAACATGGTAGTGGGTCACTTTTGACCTGCAAGACAACACAAGGGTTAAATAAGTAGACAGACATATTTATGTCTTGCATTCTAGCTTGTTGCTTTCTGGTCTACATGCATAAGCCTACATATGTATTGTAGGCTTATTAAAAATGTGTCATAGAAACCCAAACCAGTACTCAACCATATAATTTTAGAATGACCTGGCCTGAATTTCATTTCTGGTCGGGTTCAGCCTGTTGATCTTAACTCTAGGAAATGTCAGTGTAGCTGAGTTAATTTTATTTATTTATTTATTTTATTTTATTTTTTTATGAACCTTCTCAAAACACCTTTTTGTTGATTTGACATGTTTGTTATCACCTTTGCACTGCAACAGGCTATTTCTGTTTTATACTGCTTTTATTTTTGGTTCCTACTGTAAATATTGTTCTGGGAGGACGATTATTAATGTTGCACAAAGCAAAGTTCTGTGACGTAGCTGCAGCAGCCAGGCAGAATCTGCCTGGCAGAGCTGCTGGTGAGATGTGTGCTAAAGTTGTGTGCTAATGCTACCCTTCACTCTTAGTGATGTTTATAATGTTAAAAATAGTTCTCACGGTTTTGTACTGCATAAAAATATAATGTTAATTGTCTTTAAGTATTTAAAAACAAAACTTTGGGTTTGTTAAAATTAAACTGTAGCTCTTATAAAGTTGTCTGAAGTTTTCCCTCCAAAATGTGTTTGTTGGGCTGCAGGGATCAGACCGACTGTATGTGCCATACCGATGATTGAGTGTGTCACACTGTGTTATAGGAATAAACTGAAGCAAATCCTGAGTCCAGTGTTACATCATTGATCCGTTTTACAACTATTACACCCGCTAAAACTATACAACTCTTATCTGTGACAGTATGTACAGAAGCTGTTGTGTTAAACGTACAAGGAAATGCATTCTGACCAACATCACATGTAGTTTCTGATCAATAACAGTAATAAGAAAAAATATATTTAAAAAAAGATTAGAAATAACTAGTTCATAATAAAGGATGCTCAGGTTACTTACGTGTTTGCAGCTCAGAGGAAACAGAGAAAAGATGCTGCTGATGGCCAATCCAGTTCAGATCTGAGTCGGTCCGTTAGAGCTGCTTATATGCTCTACTATAGTGATGGGATTTTCGGCTCCTTTTCGAGATGCGGCTCTAACGGCTCTTTTTAGTGTGGAGAGCCGGCTCTTTCGGCTCCCCATATACCCATATATTTTTTGTTGGCGGGGGGTGTGGGGGGTACGACGACACCTTTTTTTTTTTGTTGACGGGGGGGTCACGACACTGTTATGTTTTCTTGGCGGATGCCCGGGACAGGACGTGAAATACGGACATGTCCGGGAAATACGGACGTTTGGTCCCCTTAATTCTGTAGAAAAAAAAAAAAACGGCTCCCAAATAGGATCCTAAAACGGCTCCCATTGTGGAGCCGGTTCCAATCGTTCACTTCAAAGAGCCGGCTCT
>CAEFZY010009596.1:0-63689 GCA_903066815.1 Brachyrhaphis roseni | reverse complement strand
TATATATATATATATAGGACAAGTAGTGAGTTAAGTCCAAGCAATTTGATTTGACATCACAGATGTGCAGCATGTGAATCATTTCCATAGTGGCAGCTAACAATATCCAACAACATTCAACATTTACCCAGAATGTTCAATAACAATAAAACAAAAAGAAATTCTATAAAACAAATATCTGTCCAATAGTTGCTATATGCTAAAAGAAAGGTTATTTCTTATTTTTGAAGGAAAAGCTCATTGGAGTTTTAAACTGAAACTTTTCTAACCTCTAACTAACTTTTCTAGTAGCTTTTCAATAATAACAAATATATCATTATTATTATTATTATTATTATTATTATTATTATTATTATTATTATTATTATTATAAGCCCCTTTCTTTGCTTCAGGCTTCATAAGGTCTCTTTAGGCTGTAATATCCATCAGCCATCACTAGAGGGGAAAAATGTCTTCATTCTTGTTTGTCAAGCAAAGAAATATAACTTTAAGATTTAAAATGATCTATAAAATGTTTCTACCTTTAAATAGTTTAATATATATATATATATTTATTCAATGAACTATTTAACTAGTATACTGAATTCTGTTGGTTTTGTGTGATCTGTAGTAGAAGATCTGCATGTATTTTATGACACTAAGTAAATATTTATTGGTACTAAGTGAGAAATACTTTTTACCATTCCATATAAAAATTTGTGAAAACTGTATTAAACTATGTATAAAACTGCATCAGGATAACATTTTGTACATATGCCTATACTTCGCCACAGTAAATTCTTGGTGTTTTAAAAGCATCAAATTATTTATGTTTTAGATACCTTTATTTCACAATAAGTAAATTAAAGAAAAGTTAAACAAAAAAAAAAGATATTTCTAACTATATTGTAAGAAATGACACAATTAACAGTAAGATATTAAGCAGGAACTAGTTTAATGGAGAATCATAGTACTTAAAGGGTTATTTGAGCTGAATGTGCAATAAAATATTTCTTACTGTGATCTGTTATTGACTTTAAGCAGATTTATGATTACGTTATAGACCACTTATAGCTTATAGAGCAACAATGCACAATGCCCGATGACACACTGCAGTGCAGGAATAAAACTGACGTCACTGCAGCAAAATATTTAATGGAAGCAGCTTTGGCCTCGGCATACTGGTGGAAACAAAGAAGCAGAGCAACGAGGAAGTAAAAACTGATTTTTCATAACATAAATTTCAAAGAAAATTAGGTATTTGACTTTTTCAATCATGTTGTCTTATCATTTATTT
This sequence comes from Brachyrhaphis roseni, assembly GCA_903066815.1. Classification (NCBI taxonomy): domain Eukaryota; kingdom Metazoa; phylum Chordata; class Actinopteri; order Cyprinodontiformes; family Poeciliidae; genus Brachyrhaphis; species Brachyrhaphis roseni. The sequence goes on along the minus strand of CAEFZY010009596.1, from coordinate 62,413 downwards.
TCATATTTTTACAGATAATTATTCCTTATTTTTGAATTTTCCAGGTAGGAATGGTTCCAGTAACATAATAAGAGATGAATCACATTCGACACAAAGAAGCACTTATATCAACATGTGTTATTAATGTGTTCAGTTTTCCTCTGTGTTCCTTAATCTCTCTTTTTACTTACAGTACACATAAATCTCCACTCAACATACTTCTGTAACCTGCAGTTCTCCATTACAGTAATTGCCTAACAAGGCCATCCATCACTCTCAGCTATTAACATGTCTCTCTGTCATGCATGGATTAAAAAGGCTTCAGCCGTCTCTGTTCACCTCTGACTCTATAACAGCCCTTCTGGGAGGCCATTCTTTCTCTTCTCACAGATAGTAGATGATCTGTCCGCCTCAGCCAAAGCATCCATGCAGCTTTTAGTAGGTCAGCGTCCCACAGAGCCGCCGTCATTAATAACAGGGCGAGCTGGAGCACAGAGGAAAGACTTAAAATGTGTTGTTCTGTTGTTATTTGATTTACTTTTGGAAAATGTTGGGTTTCTGCAGCAGCCAAATTTGAGATGAGTCAGATAGAGGACATCTCCCCGGAAGCGCTCATTAATCTGAGCGACTTTTGCAGCTCGCCACTCCCTGGCAACAGATCTGAAAGGGATGTAATTACCTTCATCTGTCCACAGCCCTGCAGAAACCTTCACTGCAATGGAGCCCAAAGCAGCACTGCTTCAAGCACACAGCAAAAGTATTCATACCCTTTAAACTTTTCCAAAATCCTCAGCTTATGCCATGGAAATATAATGTGCTTAACCAACACAAAGAATCAAGTGGAGGGAAATGATATATGGTTGTGTTTCTATGATACCAGAGTAGCTAGTTATAGTTACCCTTTTTTTTTTAAAAAAAATTACTTTTAGGAGTCCGTTTTTACTTTTAAGTATCTTTTTTCCTAAAAGTACTTTTAAAGTAAAGTGTACTTTTTTACTTTTAAGTATCTCTGCTCTTACTTGAGTGAAATTTCTGGATTCATTGAATGAAAAACAAATGTGTTTTAACCAAAAAATTACTGGACAAAGACACAAATCAAGTTTCATTTGGTTTTATTGAAAGAAACTCATTTAGAAAGAAATAATTATTTTTGCCTGATTTTGTTATTTTTTGTTACACATATGTATTATTATCATTTTGGTACTTAAAATACCAAAATTTCCACTTAATTTTATATTTTGATCTATCTGATGATGTAATTTTTAAATATTAAGTGATTAATAATTTGATCAGTTAGTATTTGAGTAGATTTTTACCAAATACTTTTTCACCCTTACTTTAGTAATTTCTTGGGTGGCTACTTTTTACTTTTACTAGAGTAAAAATATTTTTGAAGTAGTGCTACTTTTACTTGAGTAAAATTTGAAACCGTGATACTCCTAAATAAAACCCAACATAACCACCTGCCTTATCAGGACATTAACATTGTGAGTAGTGAAACATACAAACATACTCGTGGTCTCCAGTCCACTGGTGTTCCGCGGACGCCCCCTAGTGGTCGGCGAGGTACTGCATGTAAACAACCGTTAATTTGCCGTTACGTTAGCTCAAAGTGCGAAGCTACAGTTAGCTTAGCAAAGGATTGTGCTTACAAATAGTAATGGATAAACGGGTCGAGACGGGGTCACTAAAAAAAGAAACTGAAGATAGTGAAGCCTGGAGTTTACCAGGGTGAGTTGCAGAACTTTTGTTCGATTTTGAACATTATTACGACACGTAGCATGCTACATGCATGTAGCAGTGAACAGAGCTGAGCCCCACACTGACTAACTGCATCTTAACACCTAAAGTAAAATCATTTATGTTGAACTATTTACTGGCTGAAAGAAAATGTTTGTTTTTAATGCAAGGCAAGTCTATTTTATTTTTATTATGCTTCCAAGTTACAAATAGACCTAAATATCATTGGTTAACACAATACTTGTAGTAAATAGCTTTTTATTATTATTATTATTATTATTATTTGCATGTGTTTTCTATCATTGGAAGTCCACACTTTCAAAATCTGTAAATAACTTTAAATGACCAGATTTATAAAACAGCCCCACCCATCTCATTAAGAGGAACCAAGACAATGAGTTAAGAGACTAATATTTGAATTTCAGGTTGTGTATATTAATATGTTGTGTTATTGCAGGAGGTAATTTCAGGTTGGGTGGTTTTTCAAATGGATTAAGTGGTACTTGACCTGAAAAAGTTTGAGAAACTCTGACTTAAAGAAATGTTTGAACTTTTCTATCGAAATATGTTGAATGTGATTCAAGAGAACTGTGTACACAAGTTTGAATATCTTGTGAATTTTTTCTATCCAAATCAGAAATTGTGTATTCTCATATATAGAAATTCACTCACTAGTATTTGGAGAAATAGTCTGTTGGGAAGAAACCGTGCGGTTTCAACAAAACTCTGGTACGATTCTGGTTAGAAATCTTTAATTTAGTTTGGACTGAATTTTTTCTCATTTAAGAAGCTTAATGTTAGTCTTAAGAAAAGTCTTAAATTAGCAGGACATACATGTACATAATAGATGAATTATGACTGGGATTGCATCAACAAACTAGGAAAATGGAAAAGAGTAAAAGAAAAATGCACAATACAACAAAAAAAGTCATGAAACAAAGTGGGAACAAAACCACCCAGTATTCAACAAAAATCTCTAAAAATTCTTCATATTTGACAGATTTAATTTGAAAAATGATCTAGAAATTACAAAATTTATGCATCGTCACTGATGTTTTGCAGTTATGACCTTCCTTTGGAGACGACTCCCAATCCATTATTACAGAGGAATGTTAAGTGTCATCATTGCCCCACAATAAAATCTTTCTTTTATCTTACTTTACCTTGTGACTGATGAATCTTCATTTCTGTTTCTATATAAAACCTAACACACACACACACACTGTGTTCAGTGTATTGAAATGATAACAGATATTTCACTCCACCGTGTCAAATTACCTGAATTGGATTCCTGGCTCCTGTGGGGTTTCTAAGAGAAGCAGGGGGATCATTTGCTAATGGTGGCATCTGGCCGGGGTTGGTGTCAGTGACACAAACCACTAGGTTATTTTGTGTTCTTTTGCTTGCATGTAAGTTTATGTTCTTGGAGTGTGGTCTGCTAAACAAGGACATGGAAACTCAAATGGCCTTAACAAAGATGAAAAACCCATCAGAGATGCTATAAAGGCAGGATGGAGGAAGTGAGGTTCTGCCCTGCGCAGACAGATGAGTCGGAGGGGGAGGGAAGTAGAGGAGAGAGTTACTGAGCATAAAGCAGGTTGATTAGATTACAGAGCAATGTCTAACAGGCCATTAGACAGAGAAACAGACCTGGGCTGTGGCTGCCATGCAGGAGGGAGAGAAGTGTGCATGCATGTGTTGGAGTTAGAATAAGAAATAACCAGAGAGCTGAGGTGGGAACTCATGGACAGAGATGAAACCAGATTTTAAATTCAATTACAAAACTGCAACTTTATAATAGCAATCATTCAAATGTGCTTACATGTGAATATGTTAAGTTTGGAAATACGACAGAGCTTAAATGCATGAAGCATCAATTGGGACACAAAGGGAGGAAATCGCCACACCCAGTCGACACGGAGTATGCTCTGTATGACATCAACTAACACTGTCTGCAAAAAACCCCATCTCACTCTGAAAGGTGAGCAAATGTGAAATCAGTCATCTACATTCATGCTTCACATGGTTGTAAATAACAAACATTTAGTAAAGTCATCAGTGAATCATTTTAAACTCTCTCTTCTAGTGCAAATGACTTTATTATCGTGAGCATCAAGTCTCATGAATAAACAATACTAGCATGATTTACGAGTTCCCACTGGGTTTTTAAGAAGTGCACTCTTAAAGGAAGAAGAAGAGATGCCTCATTCTCAGCTGTCAAGGGGGAAATACTAATGATTAAAGGGTAATTTTGAGGAAACATTTGGAAACAGAGACATTTACAGACCTGCAGAGACTCTGCTCAGGAACAGGGAAGAAGGTGATGGTGGAGTCAGACTCTCTGCAGTCTTTACTTCAGCGGCTGTGTCTCCACAGGAAGGCGTGTTATGGGTTTGGTTCAGCCCTGCGGTCCATTAGGGAGATCAGTCCTGCCTGACCTGGTCGGGTCCTACTTCCTTTTTCCAACAGAAGCTTTTCTAGGAGTTTGGTTCTGAGCTCTACCAGGACGTAGACTTCTACATGGACCGTGTTTCATTCAAAATTAAATAAATATTGTCATAAATTAATATTGCTATTAGTTAAGAAATAAAAACAAAACAGGTACAATTATTTTTTTTAAATGGGGAAATTATTTTGACAGTCACAGTTTTATTTTTGATTTATATCAAGATTTATTAATGTATATATTTCATAGTTTCTTTACTTCATAACTGTGTTTTATTTACATGGTTGACCAACACAGCAGAGAGTGAAAACATTTAGCTTGTTGCGTTAACAATCACCTTTTTAATCCAAAGAGGAAGTTTTGCTCTCCCTCCAAAATAAAACTTGTCTCGGTTCACAAAACTTACCTCATAAGTATTAAATGTATAATATCTATTTTGGTTTTGTTCTACTATTATAATAAAACATAATGGGATAGTATAAATACTATACCTTACAACACACTACAATATAACAGGCACTTTATTACCTATTATAAATTATGTTTGTAGCAGCAGCAGACAAAGAGATATTTAGACAATTATTATAACAGTAGAATGAACAATTTGGAAAAAATATTGTGCAAATTAAATTTGATTTATACACTTTTTGCTATTGCTACTGTAAAAAAAAAAGCAATATTGCATAAAGATATACGAAAGGAACTCATAAAAGCCCCTTTTTAAGCATATGTTGATCTTTATTTCTATCTGATCATTTATTCATGTTTTCAAGCATGTTAAGATTATTGTACAAAAATATGCGTCTTTTGCATTCCTAGTTTATGTGGGTTATTTTATACTTCTATCGTCTTCTAAATAAGTAAATAAATGTGTTTTAGGAGAAAAGGGTGTTGGCCATGTTTAATTTGTTTTTCAGTGTCCATAGAATAGAGAAATATATATTATATTTGTAAAAATATGTGTTATTTGCCATGACAGCAATATTAATATTGAATATCAATATCGGCCCATATATTCATGTTGATTCATCTCTCCTTTTCTGTTACTGCTATTATGAACATAATTGCTCGTTTCAGTTTAATTTTAGCTCTAAAGAGTCACTTGGGAGGAGCTAAAACACTGCATGTGCCTTTAGGGCCACCGGATACAGACCCCGTTTTAAATGAGCTAAGAATTTATTGCAGAATAAATAATCAGATCTACCACAGAGGAATCAGAGGTTCAAATAAAGGTGACATTTTCTGCTGGCACATCTCATAAAATCCTAATAAAACACTTTAAGTTTCTGATTTTAGCTCAGTAAAATGTGGAGGAGCTGAAAGGTTTGAATACTTTTGCAAGGCACCTTGCTTAACTAAAACTGGTTTGTTTAATGTCACTGAGTGTGTAAACTTGTAATGACAACAGCCACCGCCTGTTTCTGGTGTCGTCCTCGCATCCTGCCCCGACATGAACTCATTGAACTAGAAACCCACAGCCGACCCCGAGCGCAAATGGGCTTAATGGTCTGAAAACGCCAATCCTGACTGGGATTACTGGACATGGAGCTTTTTCCAAAGGCGTAAAATAACTGCAGAGTCATGGCGCCGACCCAGACGGTCGGAATATCAATAAAGTATTCCATTACTGTAAAAGGAGAGTCCGACACAGAGGCGAGAGGCAGGGAGACAAATGGACGGGGAGGAAAAAAGAATCAAATAAAAGCATCCAAGAGAATCAGTACAGGTTAGGATTTCGAATCCCTTATTGCCAGGCATTAAGCAACGAGTTCATATGTATATGCTGGGGAAAAAAAGATAAAACTAACCAGTTAATCAGCTGGAAAAGTGACAATGAAGGAATCAATATGTGATGCAAGGAAAAGAAAGTTAAATCTGGCTTAGAGCAAAATGATCTGATGAAAAGGATGGAGAAGTGTTGATAAAGATCTAGTTTGCAGCAGCAGGAAGGAGAGAGGCAGGTCCTGTCTGCGAGGGTGGGGAGTGGCCAAAGCTTGCATGGTGATGAGGGATGGAGAGAGGAAGGCTTAATGTGGGTGGGGTGAGGACAGCTGAGGGAGGGGTGAGGGCATAAAAACCTTCAGCTCTCCTCAGTCTGATGTCCTGTTGCTTCAGGAGCATCTCAGAGCCTCCACTTCTTCCTCCTTTCTCTGCGGCAGAGAGAACCAGCGCAACCATGAGCCACTCTTCTGTGACCTCCACCTCCTACAGGCGCACCTTTGGAAGCCCTCACCCCATCTCCCTGTCCTCCTACTCTCCCGTTTCCTCTCGTCTTCCCATGTCTGGAGGCCGCTATGGCCGGTCGGCTTCGCCCGCGGTGGCCACCCGCTCCACCACCTACCACCAACAGCGGTCCCGTCCCGTCCCTCAGGCCCCGCGCCTCTCCTACGACAAGGTGGACTTCACCCTGGCTGAGGCCATCAACCAGGAGTTCCTGGCCACGCGCAGCAATGAGAAGGCCGAGCTGCAGGAGCTTAATGACCGCTTCGCCAGCTTCATCGAGAAGGTGCGCTACCTGGAGCAGCAGAATGGAGCCCTGACGCAGGAGCTGAACCAGTTCAAGGGTCAGTACCAGCACGGCCAGCCCAACCGGGCCTCCGAGATGTTCCAGGAGGAGCTGAGGGAGCTGAGGCGCCAGCTGGACGCAGTCGGCAAGGAGAGGGACCAGTACCAGCTGGAGAGGGACAACCTGGCCGAAGACCTGTCCCTGCTCAAGCAGAGGTTGGTATGAAAGTGGCGCACACTGGCAGGCTGCTGCATCCCACAGCATTACGCTGCCACCACCACAAACATTCTGTTTCTGTGAGCATTTAGGAGACAAACAGACGCCACAAATAGATAGAGAGCACTTTGCTGTTGGTGTTTTAGGGTGTGGCGCTCTGGCAGCAACCTGAAGCAGGATGCTGCAGCACATGAGGAGCGCAGACTTCAGCCATGCACAATGAAAATACGTTTTTACTGAAGTAGAGACCCACAGAAAACAACAATAATAATAATATAATTCAGTTTTCTTAGTGATAGCATCTGTTTAAGTGACTCAAGTTGTATATTTTTAGTAAAATATTCAATTGTGATGATTTAATCAGTTTCAATAAACCCACATTTTCTTCAGTTTTATCTCTCTTTTCTATTATCATGACTTTCCAGGCTTGCTATGAGGATTTTAGCATCTCAGCAAAATCAATCCAAGGGCAGTGAAACACCATCCATCAAGCCAAATTTATTAATAGCATGCAGAATCTGAATGCATTATGCTTAAAATGTAGTCGCAAACCAATTGTCACATCCTTTGACATGGAGGTTTTGCTCATATTACGATGGTGGTGATTTGTGCAGCTCTAAATTTTACCAGATAAAAACTCGGTGTGACTGAGGGTGGAGGGACTGGTCACAGGGTGGGGCCGGCTGAGGGACAGAAAGGAGCAAGAAGAAAAAGGGAGGGGAGACAAGGCTAAGGTAAAAAAAACCCCATGGAGTTCAGAAAGAATAGCGTCAGGGAAAAAATCAATGTGACTCAATAACTCCATTAGTTGTATTCCAGTGTCCTTCTGTTGGGATGGTGCCAGATAACCCATTAGGACAAAAACGGCCCCGTGAAGCACAGCATGAATAAAAGATGAGAGCAGAGGGCTGGCTAATACTTTATGTCCACCTCTACACCTCGACACACACACTCCTAATAAGTCAGAAAATGAAAGAAACCTCCTCAGATGCTCCCGACTGCAGGACCATTACCATAATTGGATGAGGCTGAAATTGAATGAAACACTTCCTCTTTCATTTTATTTAACATGGAGTTTGGACAAGAGCACCGTAATTTTATAACATAATTTTTTGCACTATTACAGAAACTTTATATTGAAATAATCTTTCAGGATTTCAGACAACAACGAGTGTGTGTATATGCAGCCTAATTTGGTTTGTGGATTTGACCTTAGTGAACTGCAGACAAGCCGCATTAGTTCAACAAAGCACCTGTGGTCCCAGTGGGCTCGCTCCCAAAATGCTTTTAGCAGGGCGGTGAATTACCAGATTGATCCAGGAAGCTTTTCGCCATCTGATGCCCTGGCACCACCTTTGACAGGAAGGTTCACACAGCCAAAAAGCTTTTATACCACTTTCCCTTTCTTGAAAAAGAAAGTACAATGAGATTTTAGGGCCCTGGAGGAATCTATTTAATGTTTTGAATGATTTTTTTTTCTGCTCGCAGGTTGGAGGAAGAAGCCCAGAAGAGGGCGGACGCTGAAAGTAATCTGGTTGCCTTCCGCAAGGTAAACACAGAGGTCACTCAATCAGGATTATTGTATTCTTTCCAGGGTTTATTGCTCCTGCAGCATGTTCCATCTCCAACACTTCCATGCTAACGTCACAATAATATGACAGGGAGATATCTAACATAGTATTGAATTATACATTCAAATACGGATTCAGAGAATCTGCATCACAGCTTTCCACCCAAGAAAGCTTAAGTTATTTGTTCAAAAAGGGAACAAATAACTTAAGAACTGCCTTTTTAAAATATGGGTATGGAAGTAAAATATTTTTACAAAGACTAAATAAATACAAGCACTTTCATAACATTAAAGATCAGCAACAAATAAGAGATTTCTGATACACACCTTAATCATTTAAACACATCCACAAACTGGGGTGTCAAAGTGTATGAGACTGATGATGAAATCAAACTCAAAAGATGTAAACACCAAAAACCTTCCAATATGTACAATATTATGTAGAAAAATGGCCAATAAGATGCCATATTATGAAAGAAAGATGCTGAAAATGACTGATTTTAATCAGAACTACATGCACAAACACAAGGTCATGATGTTTTCCATTTTGACAACTCATTATTTGACAAAAATATGAAGAATCAATGTGGCTTTTTAGTTTAAAATAAATTTTAATAGAAATTATATGATGCAAATTAGTCAAATATTCCTGTGTTGCCTGGATAGTTGTGAACATAAGACGTGTGTGAAACCACATGGGAGAGATGAAAAACCATGGGAGGAGACTAAAACTCCTGTTAGCTTCTGGAGTTTCATTCTCACAGTTTAACTTGCTTCTTTTTCTTCTGGAACATCTAGGATGTGGATGATGCCACGTTGTCTCGTCTGGAGCTGGAGAGGAAGATTGAATCTCTCATGGATGAGATTGAATTCCTGAAGAAACTCCATGATGAAGTACGTGATGCTTCTTCTGATCCACAGTAGAAAAAAAGTACTTTTTATGGTATTTGTGCAATCTTGTTCTCCAAGTTACACTAATTTCTTAATAAACTCTAATTTAACTATTTTAAAATATTTGCCAGAACTGGACCGTTACTACCTAAGACACTATATAATCAACTGAAGTAGAAAATACTTATCAGCTTAAAGTAAGTGAAACTTCACGTCAGTTTCACTAAAGTGAAGTCTTCAGTCTTCACTTTCAGGTGAATTTTTCTGTCTTAGTGCATAAAAAGTATGTGGTAATGACCTTTTTTATTGCTTAGAAATTGAAAATTATGTTTTTGAAGCTGTCTCATATTACCACATTCCTTCCACAACTCACCTTGCTTCAACCTGTGATGTCACACATAAAGTAGAGGTGAACACTTTTGACACAATGCAATAACAACATGCAGTAACTTGACAAAAAATACTTATCTGTGTCCAGACTTTTCAAACTTTCAGACATATGTTAATTTTATGTGCTTTTGTTCCTGCATTTATGTTGGAAAAGTACTTTGGAAAACACATCGCTGTTTCAGAAGACAGCGCCTCCTACAGGCGAATTAGGAGCAAGTTTTATAAATTAACAACTTGGTCATTTTGTATTTCTCTCTACTAAATAATGTCTATTTTCACTGAATTAAAAATAACAGGCAACAATTTCTACTTTTGACAACAGCAAAGATAAATTGCAAGTATTCAAAATTAACATTTTGTGTTTTTATACAAAAATTCAAAAGCACATTATTTTTAGTCAGTGGGAATGAGCGCCCCCCTGTGGTAACGTTCACATTTAACACTTGAACACATTTCTGTTCACAGAGGTGAATGATGATGACTGAGTTTAGTGTCTGAATCACATCAAATGATTACGTAATTTTATTTTAAAGGGTTTTTTCTCATATTTTAAATGCTGCCTGAGATGTTGGTCAGACCTCAACTCAGTTATTCTACAGCAAAAATAAATGTATAAAGTACAATTTGAGATTAAGAATCCTTTGTTCTGTTTGTAAAAATCGCTCACAAAAGTATTTTTCAATGCTTTCTTGATATTAGGAGCATCTTAGATTGAGATATCTAGTCATACCATTTTACTGTGTGTCTGGATGGTTTTAAAGGAAGTTTGAAAATTTAGATTTTTAGTGTTTTGTATTGTAGAAATCAGTCTGCCATCCATCAAATTAAGTAATACATAATATGTTAATTTTGTTTTAGTTGTGGCTGTTTCTGATAAGATGTACTGAATTAGAAGATGTTTTGCAAATGGGCGTGCGCGATGTCACAGAAGTTTTGCCGTTAGTGTCATTGTGCCTGAATCCATTTGTTTTGAATGCTTCCCTTGCAGGAGATTCAAGATGTGCAAGTGAGTGTCCAAACCCATCAGCTGAAGATGGAGGTGGACAGCAGCTCCAGGCCGGACCTGACCGGCGCTCTGAGGGACATCAGGGCGCAGTATGAAACCATCGCCATGAAGAACATGCAGGAGTCTGAGGAGTGGTACAAGTCCAAGGTGGGGTACACACACGCACATATACACTGAAACGCTCACTAGTTTATAGTGTATTAAGTATTTTTAGTCTAGTTTCTAGTGCAGATATCTTAGTAAACTTGAAATAAGACAAAGTAACAGAAGTAAAGTCATTAATTACTTATTATTTTTAAAAAAAAGATTATTTCACTTATGACCAGACATTTTCCTCATGTTATAAGTGAAATTATCTGTCAGTGGAACTAGTACTATTTCATCAATATTAAGGAATTACTGACTTAAAACAATATCTTGCTGAAAAGTTACTTGTAAGGTAGACTTGTCTTATTTTAAGTGAACTAAGATATTTTCACTAGAAATTAGAATAAAAATACTTGGTAGTATTTTGTGTTTCTGCAGGATTTGTGTGCTTAATTTCTTTCATTTTTCTGGCAGTTTGCAGACTTGACTGAGTCTGCAAAGCGCAACACTGATGCTCTGAGGCAGGCCAAGCAGGACGCCAGTGAGTCCAGGAGGCAGATTCAGGCTCTAAGCTGTGAAATTGATGCTTTGAAGAACACAGTAAGAGCAATCGCAGATCCTGGTTTCTACATGTAAATTCATTATTCCTTTTTTAAAGAATGCTTAAAGTCGCTGCTGCTCTTCTCTGTTTCCAGAACGAAGCTCTGCTGAGGCAGATGCGTGAAATGGAGGACCAGTTTGGCATTGAGATCGGCACCTACCAGGACAATGTAGGCAGACTGGAGGATGAGATCCGCCACCTGAAGGAGGAGATGGCGCGCCACCTGCGGGAGTACCAGGACCTCCTTAACGTCAAAATGGCCCTGGACATTGAGATTGCCACTTACCGTAAGCTGCTGGAAGGAGAAGAGAGCAGGTGGAGCTGAAAACCTTTCATATCTTTATTATGGGCACAATATTCAACACTTAGACTGTATATTTTATAATAAAAAACATTTTTACCTCACAGGATTTCTGTTCCAATCCTCAATATCGGTATGAGCAACCACTTTGGTGATCGAGGTAAGACGCGTTTCACTCTTCAAACTTGATTAGATTAACAGTTGAAATCTAATCAGGGCTAATTTCTTGTTTAGATTCAAATTATTTTGTGATCAGAAAAGAAGTATTCTAAAAATATTCATTTTTTGAAACTGAAATTACAAAAATGATGGCAACGTTTTTAAGCTCAAGTTTGCATAGCCTTGAATTCATTGATTTAATTTTATTGTTTTCAAAGCAGCTGTTCGTTCATCTCAGAAGGAAGATTTCCTGCCCCACTACTTTAAGAATTAAATCAGAAAAATCAAACTACATTGGGCAAACTTAAACGTTTTTTCCTAACTCAGTTATTTAAAACCCATTTTCTTAGTCTAATTAGCTTCTTTGTAGTTTATCAGGTCTTTGTGTGATTGGTGGTTTGTTCATCAACTTATCAGTTTATGTCTTTTCTTCAAAGCTCTATCTAAATGTAAATTCTTACACCCTATATACAGCTCTGGAAAAAATTAAGAGACCACTTAAAATGATCAGTTTCTCTGATTTTACTCTTTATAGGTATATGTTTGAGTAAAATGAACATTCTTCTTTTATTCTATGAAGTACTGACAACATGTCTCTGAAATTCCAAGCAAAATTTAGTATTTATTTGCAGAAAATTACCAAGAAGATGCAGTGCTTTCAGACCTCAAATAATGCAAAGGAAACAAGTCCAGATTCGTTTAGAAACAACAAAACTAATGTTTTAACTCAGGAAGAGTCCAGAAATCAATATTTGGTGGAATAACCATGAGGTTTTCAATGGGGTTCAGTGCAGTTGGCTCTTCATTTTTTCCAGAGCTGTTTATAAAAATGAAAGATTATGACAGCAGCTTTATGTCACTCTTGGGTCTGACTGTCTTTACAGACTATGAAAGAGCTCCGGACACTCACGGCAAAAAAACTGTGGTGATAAAGACCGTGGAGACTAGAGATGGAGAGGTAGAAGGATTTATGACAATCTGACGATTAAATTCTGAAAATCCATATTTCTAAATGTGTGCTTTCTTCACCAGGTGGTGAAGGAATCCAGGAGGGAGAAGGAGAGCGACTCGGGAAAAACCGACAAGGACGAGTAAATGTAAACTGTGATGATAGATGCCATAGGAACAAAATAAAGTGAAAAGAAGTAGAAAATAATTCTGGCAAATTTAGTTTAAATTTCCATTAGTTAGGCTGTATGTCATTGTCTAGCAATGTGCTGTCTCAGCATAGGTGCCGTGTTGGATGAATCCCTTTGGACAGAGTCACTTTGGTGCTATGGAAGCGATTAATGAGTTGTTCAAATCCACTTTACTACTGTACCACTCGAGGCCTTGATTTACAGTTCAGTCCTGTGGAAAACTGGACAACCGTGCATTTACAGCAGTGAAGTGAAGTACTGACTGAAACGGGTGACTTAGATAGGAGATGTTTGTAGCTGGAGTTATGTATGCCTTATAGTAACAAACCTGCTGACACTGCCCTCTGGCCAACACACCTTAAAACAGACGGAGATTATTTAAAACCGTTGGCTTTTGTTTTAGAAGCTTTGCTATCCTCTCACTGTTCAATAATGTGGATTAGTTTATGAACACGCAAGACAGAAAGAAAAAATGCTGACACAGAAAATATGTCCGACTAGACTTCTGCAGAATGTGCTTTTCAATGATGTGTGATTCTGGCACGAATAACGAAAGAATATGAATGTGCAAATAAATATAACTGGAACAAATGTTTGTCGTTTGTCTCCTTGAACACTTTCACAATATCAGCTATTTTACTATGTGTGTTTAATATCCTTGAGACAGAGTAAAAGAGGATTTAGAGAGCAGGGTGAACATGGAATATTACAAGTTAATTAACTGCTTCTTATTTTAAGCACTGAAAATGTCAGAACATTCAGATTAGTTGTTGAACACTTATGGCAATCTCTATTTTTGTGATTTTGGTTCATAACTTTAACATATTTAGAAATATATATTACCACCAGCATTTCAGTTTTGAACATGCTTAACCTGAATATTTTTCATTTGTCTGAATAAGGGGCTAGAAGGGTGGAGTTGATGTGAGGTTTGGAATGGGGGACATGAAGGGGAACTGCTTGCCCAGGGTGCCATCCATGAAAGAACCGCCACTGTTACAGATGGAGATTCATGACGTCAGGTTTAAAGTAAAACTGAAGAAAATAAACAAAATTAGAAATGCCAGATTACTTTAACCTGGTCACAATTAATTAAATATATGTCCGTTTTTGTTTTTTTTTCTTTTACTTGTGTCAAGATAAAAAACAAGTGTTCAACAATAAAATCGTCTCATTTTTAAAAATCTTGAGGTTAGCCTATTTTTTCCCTCGGGTAAAACTGATGAGACAAATTACAACTTAAACTCTAGTAAATAAAAATGCGGCTCTTTCAGACGTGGAGAGTCAAACTATTATCTAGTTTAATCAAACTATTTTAAATACAGTCATCAAACTTTATATCTTTTAATGCATCACAGAATGCCCGCGGTGCCTGAAATACCAAACTCAGGGCACAGAAACACAGACAAAGTGACGAAGCTCCACTTCCGCTCTCTGTGTTGGCGCGGAACTTGTGTCCGATTAGAGACACAGCAAGTCGATAATAACTTTACAACCGGAGGAAACTTCAAACTTATCGACTGACTGGTGATAAATTCAAACTCTGGAGACGAATAACATCCGAAAGAGATTTTTGGTATGTTATTTTTTCGACTGCGTCTAAATAACTAATTTATTTTGGAGACATGTTTGTTATGTTGCAAGCTAACTTCTCTAAATACACCTTACAATGGTAGAAGTGAAATGTTTTTCTATAGAAACCATAGCCGTAAGGTAGATTGCTGTTGATGTCTTCATTAATTAGCTCCGAAGTTTTTCTTCAATTAAGTCATTTATTATCCAATTCAGTAAACCAGGTATCAGCAGGTAAATGTAATCATGCATATTTTGGCTAAGGTAAGGATGTAATAACAGAAAAATAATAAGAAGAAACGGTATTGTACATTTAGAAAACATTACCTAAACACAAGTTAGAGCAGAAACATTCCTAATGTTCCCAGTATGTGTTTATTTTAAGTAAAATATGATAAAAGGCAGTTATTTACCAATCAACAAACAATAACTGAATGTATCTGATCCAGTTCTGTAGTTATAATAGAGGGACTTTTCAGATTGTTTTTTAGTACCAATGTCTATAACACATAAGGTAGAGGAAAAATATTTCTTGCTTTTGTATTTTTGATATAAGCATTTTGAAGTCCATCAGAAAAGGAAAGAATAACGAGAGTCCCTAACCAGAATGTTATTAAAATCAAAATGATGCATCAGACTGCATGTTGACTGATGCATTTATAGATCCAGTTTAGGGGAAATAGGCTGACTATTAATTACAAATTAATCTCTTTGAATAAAACATGATGTTCTATTTTCTACTCATGCTTCTGGATTCATCAGATTGGCTGATGGTGCATAAACCCATTCAGGATGAACTGTGAGCTTTTGGCAACATGCAGCGCTCTGGGTTACCTAGAGGGAGACAGTTACCACAAGGAGCCTGACTGTTTGGGTGAGTAACTAATTTACTCAAGCATTTAACAAAATGGGCATTCTCTGATTTCGATCGGCTTTCCTTAAACTTTTCCTCCTGTGGTGCAGAGAGCGTTAAAGACCTGATCCGGTATTTACGTCATGAAGATGACACTCGTGATGTTCGGCAGCAGCTCGGCGACAGCCAGATTGTTCAAAACGATCTCCTACCAATTATCGTTCAATACAGACAAGACAAAACCTTGTTTGACGCCTGCATCAGGTATGACTCTCTACACAGCTTTACTGGTATGGTAATATGTATATTTGCCTACAGTGTACTGGTTCTCACAGAAATGTGGTGTTAGAATGGTTTTTATCCTGTTGTCTCGTTTCAGGCTCATGGTTAATCTCACCCAACCTGCCATGCTGTGTTTTGGTAAAATCCCAGATGATCCAGTGTTCAGGCAACACTTCATGCAAGTCACATCTCATTTGCAGGCCTATAAAGAGGTATTTTTATAACATTGTGTTGTAAACTCTGAGTACATTGTCCTCTAATTAAACCTCAGTAATTTGAATTCCTAGGTTTTAGTCTTTACTGTATTTTTGCATTTTGTTTCTGTTTCAAGGCTTTTGCCAGTGAGAAGGTGTTTGGGATTTTAAGTGAGACTTTGTACAACCTACTTCAACTGGTAAGTCAGTGATTTATTTATTTATTTTTTTGCATAACTATTTATACAAATTGAAAATCTCCATTTTTATCTCATAATAACCACAAACGTCAGTGGTTTTGTGGGGATTCTGTGTAAAAGACATCTGTGAAGTCCAAGAAAAACACATTATTTTCTGTTTTTATATAAATAAAAATCCGAAAAGCGTCACAAACATTCAGAGGGATGAAGAGACAATTTTTGTCTAATTTATTTTGGACAAAAGTGAATAAAACAGCATCACAAAAACCAAGAAACACAGCAGACATGCATCACACCAAGCGTTGAACATTTCACAAAGCGATATGTGGTCCATAATGTGATAGTGGAAGAATTAATACTACCAAGACATGACTGTCCTCTTAAACTGACAGACTAAACAAGGAGAAGTTTAATCTAATGGGAGAATAATCTGAGATAAATCCAGGATTAGACTGGTTCCCCTACCAGGATGACAATGACCGTAAACATACAGTTAGAGCTGGAATGGTTTAGATCAGTCATATTCATGTACTACTTTGAATTGATCTGTCATATAAAATCACAATAAAATACACTGAAGCTTCTATTATAGCTTGGCAGAATGCAGAAAAAGTTAGAGGAAGGTAAAAACTCTTGCAAGGCTTCAAAATGGAGACATTTTTGTATTTTCAATACTAAGACAGTTCTGTTTTGTGATGGCTTTCACTGCTTTTCCTGCTGCACCTTCATTCATCCAGGATTGGGAACAAAGACAGGACGAGGACAACCTGCTGATCGAGAGGATTTTACTGCTGGTCAGAAACGTTCTTCATGTGCCAGCAGATCCCTGTGAAGAGAAGGTTTGACTGATAACTGAGCCTTTACTCTTTATCTCACCGTTCCTCTCTTTTCTAACTTGTGGTCGTCTCTCTGCTGACAGAAGGTGGATGATGACGCCAGCGTACATGACCAGGTGTTGTGGGCCGTTCACATGAGCGGTTTTGATGACCTGGTCAAGTTTCTGGCTTGTGCTCAGAGCGAGCAGCAGTGGAGCATGCATGTGCTGGAAATCATCTCCCTCATGTTCAGAGACCAGGTGAGGCGTTGAAAGTGTTTCCGCCTTTCATTCATGGATCTGCAGATGAGCTCAATGTGATGCGTTTGAATTTTTCAGACTCCTGAAGCGTTGGTGAGCGCCGGTCACGCTCGCTCCGCTGAGGAGAAGCAGAGAGACGCTCAGGAGCTGGAGGCGCTGAGGCAGAAGGAGCAGGCAGAGAAACGCTCTCGCACGCTGCAGAGAGGAAGCAGGTAACGACAAACTGATGAAACAACAGTAAACGTTTCCTGCAGTGACGCTCCAGGTGACTGAAAGTTGATCAGGTTATTTTCCCGCTTTCTTAAATGCATTACAGTTGAAAACTTTTGTATTTCTTCATTCTATAGATGAAGAGAATAAAACATTTTATGCTCTTCATTTTAAGTTTAGTATTAATCAGATTAGAATCAAACTCTGATGCATCAGTGGGAATAACTTTCTAATCCCTTCATTTTAAATCTGATTTAAAACTTCTGCCTCCATTTATGATCTTTCAGGACATTTATCAAGCAAACATTTCATTGTCAATGTTTGCTTTGTGACTTTTATGGACTGAAATAAAACTGGAAATCAATGGTCTGAAATATATTACTATGTTTAGTGACTGTATGTAATTTGTTTCCATTTTTAAATTAATTTATGAACATTAATTCTAAGATAATATAATAATTTATTGAGAGGCACTGTGGTTTATCTTCATGCACTTGGAAGCAATGCACTTGTAGAAATAGCATTAATATTCATTAAACACAATCAATTACTTGTATGCAAAAACAATAATTTATATCTTAGTTAATGTATTTTCCATGACGACTTGCAGGTGGTACAGCACAGGATATTATTTACTTGTGATAAAATTGTTGAGAATTGTAATATTAATTACAATTAACTTTTATTTTCCAGACACTTGGCTTCCTTTACCGTATTCCAAGGACCTTTAGCTATACTGTAGCACATATTTTTCATGAGTTGTGAGTTTTGTGTCGCTGTTTCTTCCAGACATTCTCGCTTCGGAGGATCTTTTGTGGTTCAAGGCCTGAAAGCGATCGGGGAGAAGGACGTGATCTATCACCGAAATCTCAACAATGTGAGTCATCAACCATACAAGCCCTCTCCTCTGCAACGAGATGAGAAGTCAGCAGCTCATGTCTTTGGGTTTGATTTTGTAGTTCAAATATTACACTCACGACCTGGGAAAAGCAGTGAGGCGTGTTCCTAAGAGAAACCAGCAGGCCCAGGACTGTAGGGACAAACGGCGCTCAGCGCTAAACGTTCGGCTCTTCCTGCGGGAGTTCTGCGTGGACTTCCTGGAGAACTGCTACAACCGACTCATGTACCTCGTTAAGGTCGGTGAGGAGACGGATGTGCTGTAGATGTTTTATAGATGCATGTTTCACTTCCACATGATAATGACACAGTTAATATCTGTGGTGAACCGAGCAGAGATGTGTTATTCCTTTCTGTCTTATGTATTTCTTTGCTCACTTACGTCTTTGGGGGTTTTTTCTGGTATTTAACCATTATAGAAATATCTGCTGTAAGAGTGATTATTTTGTTTTATTACTTATTTATATATTTTGGAAATTTGCAATTTATGCATTAAAACTGGATTGAAATTGACCAAAAATATCAGAAAATCTGAGTTTGGGAAAGTGTGATATTAATAAAAATGTACAGGCAAGCTAGTTTTTTAAAAAACATAAATTTATTATCATTCTGCTTTAAAGTGTAGAATTATTGTAGACCTTTTTTTAACAGTGAAGTGTTGTTTTACTAAGATCACAGCATTGTCTTTTTTTTTTTTTTGCTACAATTAAATTACAAATTAAAACGTGAAGATATTGTGATTTCTGAACAGAAATATGCATATTTACTTTTACTTTATTTTATTTTAAATAAAACATTTTGTTGATTCACACTATTATTTATGTTTCTATCTTTTCCAGGAAAGTCTAATCCGTGAACAAACGCAGCAACACGACGAGACCTATTACCTCTGGGCGCTCAGCTTCTTCATGGCCTTCAACCGTGGCAACGGTTTCCGTGCCGACCTCGTCTCAGAGACCGTGTCTATTCGTACATTTCACTTAATTGAACGCAACATTACCAATTACTATGAAATGTTGCTAACGGACCGCAAAGAGGCCACATCCTGGTCCCGCAGGTAAAATCAGCTGGACAGATCACAAAAAGGATAAATTCATGACGAATAATCAGATTTTTGTCTCACATGTTTAAACCTCTTGTTGTTTTTAGGATGCATCTCGCTCTAAAGGCGTATCAGGAGCTTCTGCTAACTGTGAACGAAATGGACCGCTCTGCTGATGAAGGCATCCGTCAGAGCTCTAATGTCATTAAAAGTGAGATGTTACTCAGTCAAATTAGGAGGGCAGGTGCACAAGCACACATTTTTAAAATCACAATAAATCATTTATATTTACATTTAGATGTAGCGTACTTTTTTTTTTACAACTTTGTATAGCAAAGAGTACTTTACAAAAATTAGAAGCAAGCTTTCACTCTACCAAAAAATAGCAAGAAGCTAAAATGCACTGAATTATGTGTAACTGTGTCATTGTAGACCAGATAAAATGCTATTATTTTTCTATGATTTATCTACATATGAATATGAACAAAATAAAACAAGAACATTTATTAAAATATTTCTAAAACTAATCAAATTAACATCAGTTAAAATTATACATGATTGTCAATTGAATTTAAATTAAATAAACATAAAATAGATCAAATATAAATATATTCTTTCTCATCTAAAACCTCATTTAAAAGTCAACTGACAGCATAATGTGTTGTTAACTCATAAACTATCTTGAGTTTATGGATGTTATATAAAAAATAAATTATTCTAGTTTTTATGTTCAAGGAAAATCTTAAAATGAGTGAAAACTGTTAATTTGAGTAAACAATGAGTAACAAATGTAAAGCTCAGTGTTTATTATGGAAGATAGCACAATTATATATAATTGGGCTGAACTCTGAACACAAGATCGCAGCGAATTGCTTTAAATTTGGCCTTTACTATGTGTGAAATATGCATCAACCGGCTCTGGTGGGGTATCATTTAGAGCAGCTTTACTTCATAAAGACAGTGACAGGTGAGTTTGTGGCAGTGTTCTAAAGGTAGTTAAAACTGTAGAAAAAAAGCTAAATTAATTAAAAAAAAATAAAACTTAGCAGCATTCTCAGCCTTGCTTTGCATTTTATTGTTTACTGATATCTGAAATCTCCTCATAAAGGCAACATCTTCTACCTGATGGAGTACAGAGAGATTTTCCTGACCTTGCTGAGGAAATACGACGAAACCAAGCAGCCTCTCTCCTACCTCAAAGACCTGGTGGAATCAACGCATCTCTTCTTACGAATGCTGGAGCGCTTCTGCAAAGGCCGGAAGAACCTAATCGTTCAGGTGAGTTGTTCTTTGTTCCTGGTGGTTTTCTGGGTAGCTTGGAGCGTCTTTGAGGTGTTAATGTTTTCATCCTTCATGTCTTCAGAGGAAGAAGGTGAGGCGGAAGAAGTCTCAGGGTAAAAAGAAGCAGCCGGCTCAGGAGTCGAGTCCAGAAGTGCTGGAGGAGACTTGGAAGATTGTTGAGGAAGAGCTGAGGGCGACTGAGTTTCAGGTTGGTGCCAGAACTGGCCTCCAGAGGGAGCAGTAGCCAAATGTTAATCTGTTTATAAGTAATCCAGTTTTCTGACAAAATGAGCCACTCAACTTGTTAGCTGCCTCTGGTTTTAGCTGTCGGCATCGTTGACTGAAAGCATCGTGCCTTTTGATGCTGCGTCAGAAACGCCTCTGGAGGAGCAGCGAACTGAGGCCATGGTTCGGGTGCAGGACGCTCTGCTGGCCCGACTGGGACCTGAAGCTCTGGCACTGCTGCGGGCCGCCAGGTCTGGACCACATCCATGTTTCACCAACCGTGTTGCAATTAACTGATCTACAATTCAGTCTTTGAAGCAAACTTTAACTATTTCTTTCATTTTAAAGTGACATAAAAACAAGCAGCAAGTTTTAAGACTTCAAATAATTTAAATAAACTGTTCATCCTTCACGATAAATTTTGCTGAACGATAAATTGTTTCAATAATTATTGCATTAAGTTACAATTTGGTTATTTAGAGAGGATTTTTGAAGTGTTTATATTGATAATAGCATAATGATGCAAGTTTATGCTTTCAAAGATCAATAGAATTACATTTTGTAAAAAGAAAAAACTCTTTACAAGATATTTTAAATATCCAAAGTAAAACACAACAACAGAAGCCATGAATAAAATGGATTATGAAGGTTCTGTAAACAAAATTGCCCTTCAAAAAATATTAAATCATCAGAGTGTAAATTATCAAGCTCATTTTTTATTTATTACATGATCAATTGATTGAATTGCAACAGACTTTAATTATCAAAATATTATTTACATTTTCTTTTCAGAAAGGCACCCATTTATGTAACTGAGTGTATTTTTCTGCCTCGTTCAGGGAAGTATGGCCAGATGGTGATGTGTTTGGTTCTTCTGACGTTGAACCAGAAGAAGAACTGGATCTTCTTAAACAGATCTTCCAGGCCAACCTGCCAAGTGAGCCTTTAACGACACGTTCACCCCCGTTTCACCTGTACTCTTCTTTTAATTTGACAACTTTTTGTTCTTGTGTATCAGGGCCTCCTCCTGAGACTATTGCTGAGGATGATGATGAAGGAGCAGAGTTGGAAGAGGAGGAGCTAGAATCTGTGCAGCTTTCTGAAAAAGAGTTCAATATCCTAGACTTCATCAAAAGGTGAGGAAAGGATCAAAGTGTCTTCTTTACGCTGAATTTAAGGCTGCCTTCAATCTCCTTCAAAAAAGCAATAAAACCTTATTTTGTGAACATCAAGAGTTCAGTAGTTCCTAACTGGAGTAAAGTATTCCTGATTTACTCTGCCTGGCTCAAGCTGGCATCTTAAACCTCAATTAAAGGAGGCCCAGAAAATGTGTGCATTCAACCCACATAGAGAGTATCTTTCTATTTGGCTTCAGAAAGACATTTCAAGGTCTTGGTTAGAAGATTTCATCTCTTCTGTTTGCTTTTACAGGTTTGCCAACCCCAGCATCGTGCGTTCGTATCTTCTCCTCTTGAAATCCTACACAAAGAACACGCCTCACACAAACCACTGCGTAGCTCGGATGCTGCACCGCCTGGCCGTCGACCTCAAGATGGACGCTCTGCTTTTCCAGCTGTCAGTCTTCCACCTTTTCAACAAAATCCTGAATGATCCCGCCGCAGACGCTTACAAGGTGCAGTAATTTAATTTAATTATTCTTTCTTTCTCTTTCTTCCTTTCTTTTTCACTTTCTTTTGTTTCTTCTTTCCTTGTTTCTTTCTCTTCCACTTAACCTTTCTTTCTTTCTTACATTCTTCCTTTCTTTCATTCTTTACTTCCCTCCTTACTCTTGCATACATTTTCTCCTCTTCCTACATTTCTTTTTTCTTTCCTCACTATGCACTCCCTTACATTATTCTTTCCTTTGTCTGTCATGTCCTTCCTTTCTTCCCTTTATCTTTCCCTTGTTGTGTCCTCCATTTCTTTCCGTTCTTATTCTTCTTTTCTTCCATCCATCCATCCATGTTCAGTTTGTGAAGCGTTCCTACTGCAGAAATATCAGCCATAAATCCACGGTGAACTTTAATATTTGATATAATTAAAATAAAGGACTGAAGCCTCTGCATAGTTCAGTCTGGAGTGAATCTCTGGGAATCCTGGATATGAAGCCGATCTTAGATCATATACTGGTGTGTGTCTAATCTTTTCTCCTTTCCCTTCACAGGAACTGGTGACCTTTGCCAAGTTCGTGCTGAAGCGCTTCTTCACAGTGGCAGCTCAGAACAACAAGGCTTACGTTGAGCTGCTCTTCTGGAAAAACGTGGGCGCTGTGCGTGAGATGACCGAAGGCTACACTAGAGACGGGTGTGTGCTCTGCCTTGTTTGCACTTATGAAGTGTCTGCCTAATCTGATGCAACTATTAATCCCTAATCTAACCAGTAATCTGTCATTGTAATTAAATATTTCAGAGAGGGAAAGAATCCATCTTGGACTGAAGAGGAGGAAGAGGAGCTGCGAAGGCTCTACATGGAGCATCTTGACTCTGAAGGTTTACTTTTTTGCAGCTTAAACATTTTTTTTTTTTCAGTTTGTCGTCTTCAAAATGACCAGACCAGGCTGACCTCTGAACTTTAACCCCTGACTGTTAATTTTTGTGCATAGTGCCAGACATTGTGGAGACGGTCATCCAGTTACTAAGCAACAGCAACCGCACACGGCGGCAGGTGGTGACCCAGCTGGTGCACATGGGTCTGGTGGACAGCGCTAAAGAACTGAAGAAACAAAAGTATGCAGTCGGATTTATTTCTATCAAAAAGTGTGTGTAGAAAAATTCAGAAAGCTTTTTTATTGTGTTTTTTAAAGGAAGGGCACTCAGATCGTTTTGTGGACTGAAGAGCAAGAACAGGAGCTGGAGATGCTGTTTGAGGAGTACAAAGACTCTGATGGTATTTGGAGGCTTCGTTCTCATCGCTATGCAAACTATTTGATTTCCCACTGCCTGTCTGTGTTTTCTGTTCTGGGATTCGGCTTTGACAGGTGAATGATTTTAAAGTGATTGTGTTGACACAGATGTTCTGGGTAACATCATGAAGAAGCTCACAGCCAAGCGCTCTCGAGCACGCGTTGTGGACAAGCTGCTGAGTATGGGCTTGGTGTCCGAAAGGCGCCAACTTCACAAGAAGAGAAGCCGCAGCTCTCACGGAAAAAGCTCCGGGAAGAGCTCCGGAAAGGGCATGGTAGGTTTCCTTAGGTCTGCTTTCTAAAAGCATAATCATCTACCAGAAACTCACTGATCGTATCTTCTATGCAACACATTCTTGTTTGTGTGAGCCTTAAGTTCAGTTATCTATTTTATTATTAAATGCTTAACTTGTTTTGCAGACTGAGGAAGACTTCTTGGCTGAACTAAGTCAAGGCCTTGCAGATGAAGCTGCAGCTGAAGACGACGAAGACGAAACGGATGATGAGTCTGCGGAAAGTGAGGAAGATGAAAATGAGAGAGAAATACCACAACCTGTTAGAAAAAGGAGACAAGACTTTCACCTGACAGCAGAGCACAGAGCAGACATCAGGTCCATGGTAAACGCTCTGCATCAAGAAGGTAAGATTAAAGCTGCCCATCGTTTTTCTTATTTTTAAGGTTTTCCCGTTTTTTTTCTTTAAGTAATGATTAAAACATAATATAATAAATTAGTGTAGCATAGAAAATTAATTCTGTTTCTTCAGCTGAAGTCTGAATTGTCATGTTTTGTCTTTTCAAAGGTTTGTCTGGATCGCTGTTGTGGCTGCAGAACAGTTTAAACAAGACAGCACTAGATAGAAAAGACGATTGTGAGTATGTCGGATTATTCAGACGGATTGTTCTCATTAAATCTTGCAGCATTCATGAAAAACATTCATTTATTTGACGCTGCTGCTGCCCTGTTTTCTTCCCCCAGGTCCGTCCCAGCCGGTTCCACTTGTCCCTTTCTCAGAGGGAGATGAAGACGCCATGGAGAACAGGAACTTCCTGAAGCTGCTGAGCAAACTGGGAATCAGGCCACCTGGAAATGAACAGGTGGGTTCACGTGTACAGTGATTCTCCATTATTAGAAACTTTACTGATTCAGACAGTAATTATATAGCTTCTTTTTTGTTATTTATGCTGTCATACAGTAAATAAATTTAAATTGCTATAATGAATTTGCCTCTTGCACAATAATGGCTGGAAATAGAAATTAGTTCCTCCCCGAAATGATTCGATGGATGGATTTTTCTAGTTTATCTGCTTTTACTTTATTTAATGCATAAGTAAATAAGTTATAACAACTAAATAAATGATTTGAATATTTATTTTTTAATTTAAAAAATACATTAATTCAACATTAGTTTATATTTACATCTTTTTAAATTAATAAATGAGTAAATTCAGGGTTTTCTCAGGAAAATTTGCTAAGTCCTTTGCTCGGGGTGCCAGGGCGTTCATCCAGCGGTCTGCTGTGTTTTTGAGTTAAAAAATGTTTAAAGTTGACAGGAAATTTTAAAACATCACTTGATAATTATGTGTTATTGGAGAACTGGAAGATTAATACCTGAACACCAACTAGAAAATCTTTAAAAGACCTAAAATAAATCAATAAACAATGCTTAGCCTGATGGGGACACAAGTAAAGCCTGAAATATATAACTGCTCCCAAAGAAATGAATTATTTAAATGTTTTAGTCATTGAAAAATATCAATTATTAAAAAAAAATGCAATTGTTTTTTCTAAATTCTCTTTAAGTATTTAGACATTTATGTACATTTTTAAAAAATGTGCTTCATATCATTTTTCTTTCTTTCTTTCTTTTTTTTTTTTTGTAATTAGGAAACTTTCTGGAGGATTCCAGAAAACATCAGCCAATCTCAGCTTTGGAGTGTGGCTGCAGCATTGACCCCTGGAGAGGACGAACCTGAACAGCAGCAAGGGTCCAGAGAATCACCAGAAGAACCACAGGAGCAGGCCGAGGAGGAAGAGGAGGACGATGAAGAGGTCTCAAGTGAACAGAGAGCTCAGGCTCTGAGAGCTCTGCTGCTGGCACGCAGCAGGAAGAGCCACTCTGTAGAGGATGCAGGTACAGATGGAGGATCCATCCTTTGATTTCAGCTTCCTAACACGACACAAAACCTCCATAGCCGTTTGCTTTGTCTCGTTTAACTGTGCATGTTGTGACTGAGGAAAAGCAACTTTAAGCTGCAACACAAAACCACAAAGTTAAATATAACTTTGCAAATTGACTCTGTTCCCCCAGAGAGGTGGCAGATTAAAATGAAGGTAAAGCTAAAGCAGCAATTCTGATTAAGCGATCTTTAATGGCTCTATAAAAAAACTGCATCTAAATAAACGTCCCTCCAGCGTATTAGAGGTAAAAGCATCCCGCTGGAGGTGTTTATTATAGAAATTAGGAAAAATCTTCCTAATTTCAAAGAAGTAGAACATTACACTTTCTCTCTAAGATTATCTGTCGTTCCTCTGAACTTCAGTAATTTTAATTTTGTTGCTTTGTGTTTTAGGTTTGGTGTCAGACTCGGCTCCTGCTGGTGAAGCAAACAGTCTAACTGAGAGGTAGCTGATCAACATGACAGTATTTTTCAGTAAATAAGTTTTTTGAATGTTGTTCATTTTCACACATTTTGCTCTGATCCAACAGATCCCAGGATAAGATGTCAACCAAAAGAAGCAGAAACAGGATATTGGATGATGTAGATGATGAAGAGGAGAAAGGTATTAGTGTTTCTGATGTTAACGTTCAACAAACAATATTTGCAGGAACAGCTAGTTATGGATTCTTTCATAGTTTTCTGAATATACTGCAGCAATATATTCAACTGGAGTTGTTTTAATCCAAACATTGGCTGAAGACGTTCAGTTAGAGAAAAGATGATGTAACACGTTTTACTCTTCTGATCAGACCAATTAATAGAATCCATATTATTACTTTAATTTGTCCAAACTGCAACATTTGAGTAACGCCCACCTACATTTTATTTTTATTTTTTTACAGAAAATGATTCTTCCAAGGCCATGGATGTTGATACAAATAAGGATGCAGATTCCGACACGGAGGGTTTCTCTGCTCCCGTGAAGCGGAGGAGGAAGATGGCCGTAATAGACGATGAAGAAGATGAAGATTAGTGAAAGTCTTTAATGGACCACATACAGGCAGGTCCCTCGTGTTACTTAGAGGGGATTCAGTCCTCTGGAGGGCTGAACAGCAGACCAGATTATTGGAATCCCAAACAACTTGTTTATGATGTAAATATATATATATAAATTATGTAAACCGGTAATTCATGGTAGAGAATTTGGTTGTTTCAGCTTTTTATAGTATAATTCCCAGTTCTCTCGCATTGTAACTTCTTAGAGTTAATCGTTCTCTGTAAAATTGTTTCAAGTTCAGTTATCTTGAAAGGTTTTCCCACAGGTAAAAGTGCTTCTTTTCATTTGTACAATTTTATGCGTCTATAAAACTGTTAAATAAAACAACTTATCAGAATAAAAAAGCCGGTCTGCTTCTCACATTGTGCAACACAGAATTTGAACACTAGGAGGCAGAGATGTTTGCCCCTTCTTTCATTTCAGTGCATAATTTAAGAAAAACTTTGTCTTAACTATACACCGTATCAATAAATGATTAAGTGTAGTCTTAATTTATTTAATAAAAAGTTTCATTTTGCAGATAAAAAGTTTAAAAGAAGCACAGCAGAAATCAAATAACTTCAAAGTAATTTTTTTCTGCAACCTCTGCTAGATTTTCTTCCATTTTTTTTGCCTCACATGTCTGCAGTCACCATGCACAGTGTTGTCAGTTTTCCTTCTGGGTCGGAGGCGGTGTGTTGTCGTCACATCTGGACTGCATTAGTGACTTCCTGTCACAACATCTGCTCTGCCCCCGATTCAAAGGAGACCTGGAAATGCTGTTATTAGACGAGCACAGTAATGAGTGGGGTAATGAATTCACATGGCTGGCCGTATATCACTTCTTCTGTACTGGGAAGGTTTCAGAATTTAATAAACATGGTGACTCGTCCTGTGTGAACAGAAATGCTGCAAGCTGGATTTTCCACATGAAAAAAAAAAGGCTTTTAAAGGTCGTAAAGTCCAACTTCTACTGAATAGATTTATAGATTAGTTCTGAGAGCAATTAGTTGCACTGCATTTAATTTAGGGGTAAAATGTTAGAGATGGATGAAAAGATGCATATCATACTCATCAGATTTTTTACTGGAAAACAATTATTGTAGTTGTAAGAAAATGTGAAAAAGTTTGAGGGATAAGGAGGACATTTACAAACTAAATGTTTTTGTTTGGTTGGTTTCTTTTGAGCAATTTTAGACCATTAGCCTCACAGAAGTCCATTAAAAAACTGTTGAGAAGTCAATCATAATGTTGCAGTTAAAGTGATTTTACATTTGGGCAGCAAATCACTGGAAGGCACTTGTTATTTCAAGTCAAAGCAGAGGTTACATGAACTAGGCCGTTGGAGATGCCTCCGATTATTCGTCACACTGCCTTGGGTTAGTTCTCAGAAAAACGTGCCAGGCTTTTCATTTAACAGGAAGAAAATGTATTACTAAATAATGATTTGCCTTCTCCAGAATAGGAATGGTAATTTCCTTATACTCTCTTGGATTTCGTAAAGAGTTTCATGTTGAAACACACCTTAAAGTCACGCTCATACTTTCCATCTGTCTGGTTTCTGACAGACGCAGCAATCTAATTTATACTGAACTGCTTAGCATGAGGAACTTAAACTTCTCTTAAAAATGGAGATTAGAAAATTATATGAGTAATATTTTCTTGAATACTGTAATAAGAGATTTTGTTTACTAAAGTAAAATACAGTTAAAGAAATTTGCATATCCACTACTAGTTAATTAACTACTTAAGTGAATGGTAAATAAATACTTAATAAACTATACATTGGCAGGTATAGAGTATTGTTTAAATGATTAGAAAGGACTAAAACACACATTTTCTTGCCAAATAGTAATTATAACTCAGCTTTTGAAAAGCATTTTAAACCTCCCTTGTAACTGTTTATTACTGAATCATTAGGCGTTCAAGTTATAAGGAGAAACAGCATTATTTATTTATCTCATAAAAATATACCAAAAATCATTGTGCAATCACATATTTAACATTTAAGATTAGATAATATACTAACTTCATGCATATGCTTAGCAAAGGAGCCAGACTGTTAGGTTTTATTCATACCTTCATCAGGTACCTTTATGAGGTTGTTTGTGTACTCAAACAACCACCTCCTGTGAGTCTGGCAGACGCTGTGAAGGAAAAGTGCTTCTACACCCAATCCTTTCAGCTGCAGTTCATCTGTCGGGGTCCTGTCTGCAGCTTTTCACTCCCTGCACCCATCAAAAGACAAGTTTTAATACAAAACATAAAAAAATAGCATTGATTAAAATTTCCAGCTTTGAATTCCAAATCCTGTATTATTGACTCAACATGAATCTTATTGAGACTGACTGAAGTGATTTCTTTATAAATGAGGCCCTTATTAAAAGAGTGCTGATTGCCAAATGCCGTCATTTGCTCATAATGCTGTTGCATAATGAACAAATGGGGGCGAAGCACATGGCTTTGCCTGAAAATACAGGCTCATGAAACATTTTAAGGACAATTAAATCCTACTGAGACCTTAGATGTTTTCAAACTTTCACTCACTATGCCATCTAACTGATTAAATTGATGTTTTGAAAAGCTTTTAGCTTCAAAGACACAGATAGGACCCTGATTACCCAAATTGTGTCTGGGATCTTTGTAGTCTTTGTTGTCAGATTATAGCCTGCCAAGACAGAGATCTTAATTATCAGAAAGTATAATTGTTAAGCTACTAACCCAGCGTTATCCTTTGTATTTAAATTCATCTAGTCGAAGCAAACTTCCTCAGAGTGATCCTAAGCCATACTAAGCAATGACTTAGGGCCCCAATGACAGTTATAACACAAATCGGTTTAGCAAATGTTTGAGTGACACATCTGTATCACTCATCCATCTTCGCTTAAATGTCTTTTGCAGAATTGTGACCTTTATTGACAGTCACCAGACAGGAAATGGGCAGAAAGAGAAGGGGGAAGGACATGCAGTAAAAGTCTCAATGTTGGGGATGGAACCCAAGATGGCCGTGTTGATCACTATAACTCCGCTCCTGACTGCACAGGCAATTGTAGTCAAGGACAATGAATTGGGCTTCCAGCTAATATGTCAAGTAGATTGCACCTAGGTATTTCAGCTACCTAAACTGCATTTTCTGTCGCTTATTTAAAATATGTATAAATCCGTGAATAATGAATATCGAGAAGCTGATGTTTTAGTTGTGTGAAAGGACCCCTTCAAATCAAATTCTGTTTAAGCCCCATAAAGTCTTGGGCCGCCCCTGGCTAACTTGACGCTATTTACAAGTTTAATCAGGAAACAATAGCTTGAATTAAATTAGCAGCTGATAACCCAATCAGCCCACCATTGTTTCCTTCAGATACAACAAGTGGTGGAAAGTCGTTTTAGTTGGGGCAGCTACTAGCCCTGCAGGCTAACGCCCCCTGCCAACGACCCCCGGCTCTCCAACGGTCCAACTGCCGAGACTGAATGCTCGATGACGGGGAGGATTACCCCGAGGCGCTGGGGAGGGAGGAGGGAAAAAACTTTTCTCTCTTTTGTTGTGTTATTTATTTTAGAAAAGGGAGGAGAAAAGAAGCTGCTTTAAGATAGATATTTTTTCTGCTTTCAGAGTGGCAGGTCTGGACTCCTGTTGAGACGGAAAGTTTAACGGTTATGGGCAGAAAGCGGCTCTGACCTTCCTCACATCTGCCGTTAGAAGAAGAGCGAGAGAGAGAGAGAGACGGGGGGAGAAGAGAAAAACAGATTTGCATAAAGCAGGGAGGGGAACAAAACGATGTCGCTCGTGTTGGAGAAAGCCTCCTAGTTTGAACACAGCCTCGGGATAAAGTGAGAGAAAACCGGTTCACCTTTGTAGCTAGCTTCCCTGTCTTTGTGTTTTTGAATGGTGGGCAGTTTTTCCTGCCTGACAGAGCGGATTGTCAAGGAGACGTTTCAGCTGGAGAACCAACACTCGGCTGGTCGGTGAGTTTTTTTTTACGCGAGCTCTTCTGAAAAGTTTAAGACGGTATTAGAAAATCTCGGTGTTTTCAGTCAGTTAAACTACTTTACCAGCACCTCTGTGTTAACCTGGACCGGTTTTTGTTTGGAAAAAGTTTTATCCCGGATCTCGACTCCTTGGTGCCAAAGTCTACAGCTGGAGATGTTTGCTACAGAGCACGTAGCCAGGCTGCCTCCATGACTGCAATAAAACGTTTCTCTTTTCAAGCTCATTATTCAACTTATCCTTCAGGCTTTGAGGACAAAGACATGATGAGACAAGCTAATAAAGACTGTATTCATACGCACTGAACCAGGCGTTCATACCAAAGTCCCACAGAAATGTGTCTTAATTAGTCCTGGCTTAGATAAACGGGACGTGTAAAAGAGTCCAAAAATGACAAGAAAGCTCTCAAAAACTCCTTCAAATTTGTAATTTTATTTATTATTGCTAACTTAAATACAGCCACGTTAGTGTAATTAACCAGAATCCGTGAGCTATAGCAGGGTTTTAAAAAGTAGGCTTTTAAAACTGCTTTTAAAAAGTGTTTCTATTAAGACGTCCATGCAATTTCAAGTTCTTTACATAAGATCTCAATTCTTCTCTGGCACAGAATAAAAGCAAACCCCCATGTAGCCGTGCACTGCCAGTCAGCTGGCTAAAATTCTGGTGTTTTAATAAAAAATATGTCCGGCTGCAAAAACTATAAACACTGAGGTCTTGGAAACTGCTCAAGGTTGCAACTATAAATCTATGATGACACGGACTAATGCGGGCTGTAATGCTAAGCACTGAAACAGGTGTTTATCGCACAGGTAGAGGCATATATTACTACAGTTTGTGGTGTCAAGATATACCAGTGTATTATATCTTTCAATAATAAATAATTATCATGTGATATTTTCATATTTCCTGTCTATTTTAAACATTTTTTGACTCAAAAACACAATGGGCTGCTGGATGAATGACTGCCCTAGTGCCCAACCACAGAGTTTAGCAAGTTTTCTGGGGGAAACCTTGTATATTAAGGTTTTTAAAAGTTGCTTTCTTAAAACTTTTAATAGGGTTTAAGGATATTTCAATGAGATGTCAGTGAAAATACCAGAGAGATTTGAGTTTTCTACAATTAATTAAAGGTAAGCCCTTTACCTTTAATTTTACCTTTAACTTTCAAACCTCAAAAGCTTGTTATGGCTTTACAATGACTTTAAGCCCTTTCAACAAGAGTCACAACTGGGCACCATCCTAAATCTACTGCTGCACACTGCCTGTCAGATGGCTAAATGAAGGCGGCTACTTTTCATTTTCTTGCTTAAAGATTAGTTCCTGTCTTTTGAACAAAAATATGTGTGTTTTTTGCTGAGAAAAACACAAACAGTGACAACTTGGAAGCTACAGGAGTTCCCTCATTATCCTTACTAAGGCAAAGCATTTGAGGACAAGACGTGATGACCCAGAGTAATAAAGGCTGTATTCATAAGCACTGAACCAGGCGTTCATATCAGGGTTCCACAGAACTATATGTTAATTAGTACCGGCTTGTTATGCAGAGCATGTGAGAGTC
Source organism: Brachyrhaphis roseni (assembly GCA_903066815.1). Taxonomy (NCBI): domain Eukaryota; kingdom Metazoa; phylum Chordata; class Actinopteri; order Cyprinodontiformes; family Poeciliidae; genus Brachyrhaphis; species Brachyrhaphis roseni. Next base: position 29,909 of record CAEFZY010009596.1, on the reverse strand, counting down.
CGACGATGAATTTAATTCTTCTCTGAAGTCGGAGCTCGGATCTGAAAATGGCATCACCCATGATGAGCTGGTTCAGGTTTCCAGCTGAAAACAATGGATTTCTCTTAATTGCATGTGGTTAAACAGTAAAAGTACATGCTCACAAATCAATATTTTACAGCATTACTTGTGCCACTTGTTCAATGAGAAGCAAACAGTAGTGCTAATGCAAAAGTGTACACTAACAGCTTTCCCTCCATTATCTATGCACAGTGAAAATGTTGGGTTCTAAATTCAGGGCTGCTTGAGGAGCTTTGAGTTTTATAGACAGAAAATCTACTTCAGGTGGGGTACCAACTGTATTTTGGACTTGAAATACTCAAAAACAAAGAGGACACGCCACAAGGTGACAAAAAGGAGGTTGTTCAACTTTTACTAAAGACTAACTTGAGTCAATTTTGTTAAATTAAACTTTAACATAATCTACTTCTTTTTTAAAAAAAATCTGTGTTCAATGATGATGCTAATGTGTATCAGCTTTAGGTGTGCGTTGCTTACTGCGAAATACTGTGAAAATGTTGAAGTTAGCAGAATCTTCTCTGACTGTTTGAATTGTCTATTCCCCTCCACCACTTGTTGCTGTTCACTGCTGGTTAGATACTCAAATTAAATCTAATCGGCTAATATATTTGTTTTCTGGCTTACAAGAACAACAAAACCCACTGTTCTGAAAAAATATATATATTTTCGTTTGTAAAAAAAAAAATGAACAGCTATGATTTGGACACTAAAGGAGGAAAAGAAAGCCTTTCTTCTAAAAGTACAAGCTAGCTTTGTATAGAAACCATAAAACCGTGAAATCTTTGCTCGGGGGTATCATCCTGAGAGAATCTTATCCGGGCCATGCCTAGAATGAGATATCTTCCACCCTCCTTTGTGAAACACTTATAATGTCTTCTTATGAGCCCTGTTGCTCCGAGAAAGCCCTGCCCTTTGGTTTTACTGTGTGATCAAGCTTGGGATTGCCTTTTCATTTGGGACTCTGATGACAGCCTTTCAGGCCCTCTCTTTACTGGGGTGCTTACAGTCTGTACTTACAGCCACTTGGTGCAGAGCAGAGCTCCTCTAACAGCCTGCACCAGATGGTTTAAGCCCTGTGAAAACCCAAAGAGGAAACTCTTCCTAGCTCTGGGGGGAAAATAAGGGTAGGCAGGAAAAGAGGCACAGAGAGCCAGAGGCTGATCAAAGTTGGACTGCTTTTGACTAGAGCAGTCGATTAATAAGTGTCCTTATTAATAAGTGTCCTTATTAATCGACTCTGTCCTTAATATCAGAGTCGATTATTTGACTCTGATACTACTATCTGTAGTATGGAGTGGCTGTACTAGACGTGGTCTGTCTGGAAGACCTAAAATGCAGAACAACACAAGTTTGTATTAGAGATGGACAAGTCTGGTGACTCCTTCCTGCAAGAAAACCCTCATTGTCCAAATGGTAGCCACAACGAAAGTGGTTTCAGTAACTCTGAAACATCCTACTATGGACTACTTATGGCGCTTTAAACATAGCTCAGATGACAGGGTGCCTGGCTGACTAGGAAAATAAAGGCCATGAATGACATTCTAGGTTTGTGAGATTGCTGTAGGAGGTTCAGTGACCGCAGAGCGGAATTTAACAAAGAGAGTTGAACGGCTGAGCTAAATGACAGAGCTGCTGCTGACATATATGGCCACTACTCTGGAGGTCTGAAACACAGCTCTGTTTTTATCTGACACTTCATTTTAATTAAATCATTTGTATCGTTGTATGTAAAACACTGACCTGTTGGTTGGGATCTTGTACAGTAACCCCATCTACATGGAAGAAAGTAAAAAACATAAGTCTAGATAAGTTTAGCAAAATTTCTTTGCTGAAATTTTGCTAAATGCTATAGCCAAAATGTTTACCTTTAATTTCTCTATACTTTAGCAACAGTCTCTTACTATTTACACATAAATTGAGTACAAAAATGCATGATACAGTCTGATTGCTTTTATTTAAACAGAAATTCAACAATCCTTTTGCAATTTCTTGTTTAGGAAAACAAGAAATTATAATCTTATTCTTGTTCTTGACGGGGGTCCCTTAATACATTTACAGTTATCAGTATGAACATGTCCTCACAACTCTTTCTGAGCTTTACCATGTGTGTCACTAACATCTGTATCAGTTAAGGCCATAAAAGATATTGAAACTCAATACGACTGGCAAAATATATAATTGAAAAAGCAGGGTTTGAATACATGGCCCAGCAAATGCTTTAAAACACCAAATATTCATTTGGATTTGAGATATCCCACATTAAAACAGCAATTATTAGTCAATATATTGTTCAACTTTACTTTCTACTGTCTCTAAAACAGTGTATTGATTTTTATAGCTATAGTAACTATATTTACTCAGTGTATGTGTTGTATTAAGTTTCATGCGTAGAACAAACAGCCACTAAATTCAGTGGTAGTTTCAAGTGCTTATTTCTCAGAATATTCAACCTTTTTGCTGTCATGCTCTTTACTTTTGTAATTAGTAAGAGTATCTGTAGACAGCTGACTGCTTAATAAACATGCTGCTTGTAGATTGCCAATTGCTCCGCCTTTACAAGGTGGAGATCACGCCATGGACAGGAAGTTTTCCAATCTGTCTGATTTGTCTTTCTTGCAAGAGTGGGGAATGTAGTTCAGCCAACTGGTCGGCAGTGACAAGTAGGGGAGGGGGAAGAACTGACATGACCATGCTGGTTATTTCCTTCTGTATCTCATCAGATGAGCTTCAACCATTGTAAAATTGTAAAAAAAAAAATTTTAGAACATCAGAATACCTTCACGCGAGAACATCACTATCTGATTGAGAAAAAACAATCTCAATCAGATAGTGATTATCTGACTGAAAGTCATCTTTTCCACTTTAAAAGTTGACACGTAAGGTGGCTTGTTGGGAGGAATACATAAAGAGTTGACTCAAGACTTTTCTAAAGTACTCGATAATATCTGAATAATAAAAATTCTCTGTCATCGTTTTACTGCTAGGTGGTGATGTACGTTCTAGCATCTCACCCTGGGCCGTTTCTGCATAATCTGTGGTTACTTTCAGGGTTCATTGTCCAACTTGTTCAACAGTAGCTCACACTATCGTGCTCCGGGCCTCTCTGTCGGGCTCTCACTAACATATGGACATCGCCTACTGAATGCTCCTCTGCACCACAGACCTTAATAGAGACTTATGGAACGGCCCCTCCTTACCCCACACGCTGTGCACTCCACCCATAACATTTGAATTACAGCTCTGACTTGGTGCAACTCAATCTGTAGATGGAAATCACCATGTTAATGAGCGTATGCTGCTTATGACACATAAGCATGCTTCATGCAACAACATGCTTTTGTCCCTCTGCAGATTTAACGGGAGTGAAAAAACTGAAGCTTAGTTTTTATCCAGAGTGGACATAACTAAGTACACAAACGTAGAAGGCAACTAATTAGAGAGCGTATTTAACAGATGTTTGGAAATCTGCAAAAATACATTTTTCTCTTAACATGACAATATTTGGAAATGTCAGAATTTTAAGAAATCCTAAATCTACACCGATATGGATATTTTGCACAGAGATTTCCATATAGCCTCCTTCTTTCATGCCAACCGTTGTGTTTCTGAACTAGAAACCACAGCAGCAGAGACATGGTGTTTAAGGGGTTTTCCACTCATGTTTCTTTTGTCTCTGGCTCTTTTAACTTCAAAAATAGACTCAACAAGTTGAGTGACTGATAGGGAAATGTAACTAAAACTGTGTCAGACAGTGCTTCATTTACTTTACCTTTGTGTTGGGAGACTCAAGTGAGGAACATGTGGGAAACCACAATAAATATCATTGTGGTAATATTAAATATCAGGATTTCTTTGTACTATCTAGTTTACGCTATATTTCTACTGAGTACGGTTCTGATAAATGAAACATGAGAGATGACAATCTCTGATCAACCTAAAAGAGAACCTTAATGCTCTTCTGGTAAACGTTGTTGTCACATAGCCACATTTTCTTTCAGCAGACCAGCCACCATCTTATTTGCAGACCCAGTCCCTGCTTAAGGCATAAAATATTAATAAAAATATAATTTTTAAATAAATTATGATGTCATTAATCACCATGTAGTGAAGCATATGTGTCAACACCTTTTTGACTAGAGTCCCAGAGTACATATAGATGCAAATCTCATTTGAAAATATATAAATCAGGAGTATTTTTAGCAGAGGCTTCACAGGTTGTCAAAGATGTTTGTCCTTATTAAGTAGTCATCAAAAATGTGTCCATTTGGCTGCTAGTTTTGTACAGTGGAAAAAGCGTGGAACATTCCTCAGAGCTGGAGACACATCCGAGACATTTCATCGGGTGTCAGATATTGGTACATAAAGTTTCCCCAGAATGAGCTTACCGTTTTTCAATATATTTAACTCAAGTGGTTTAAAAGCAGAGCCATACTTGGACTAAGCCAACATTCTCTGTGCTTCTCTAGTTTCGGTGTGGTATTATGTTCAGGAGTGTGTTTAGTTCTTCAGGAGGTAGAAAGTGTGAATAAGCCAATAAATGAGCAGTTTTTATAAGTTTATTATTGGACATTAATTATTTTTGACAGGTGTAAGTGTTGATTAACTGCAATGGGCTCAAAAACAAAGTTCGAGTTCAGTGAAAGCATATTTGAAATGACTGGTAAAGGTAAAAATCAGCTGACTATTTATTTAGTCAAGCTGTTTCAACAGACGTAAATCATAGTAACTGCTGTGAGCAAAATCCCGTCTCAGTTGCAGCCATGCACATTAGAAACTTGCAACACAATGGTTTCACTTATAGATCAGCCTGCAGGGCAGATTAAAAGCTTATCTTTATTGTGTCATTACGCTGCTCGTTTTTCTCCTCAAGTCTCGGATCAAAGTGTTTATTTAACCGGCTATACTTTCACCTGGTTCTCTTTTGTGAGTTTTGCTTCCCGCGCGTGATAACCAAACTCGTTCTGTTCTGTTTTCTGCTCCTTGTCACAAACACAGGATTAAGCTCCTGCTGAAACATGATGTTCCACTTCCTCTTTTGGTCGTGCTCTTCCTGCTGTGGAGGGACAGGAAGCTCGGTATTTGATGTCTCGCTCAAAATGGTTTAGAGCAAATGCTATTGTGATGAGGAGCTGTGATGTAGACAACACATTGTTGCATTATTTTGTATTCCCTCTGAGACCTTTCGGCTTCGCACCCGTAGTTACGGTTGTCAAGACCTGGCTGGTCCCTCAGCTGGTTGCTGCGTTTGGCTCCTAAGGTGCCATGATTTACAGCCACAAGTGTGTGTGATCCTGGGTGGATCTTTAAAGCCAGCATGCCGGACAACGATCCGTAACGCGGCAGGTTTTCCGGCCTCTCAGCTGGTCTTGGGTGTCATTTAAGTGGAGGAATTGCAGAATCCCCCCCGGCTGTAACCACACAAGACCAAGCCCTGATCAAACACACCCAAATTAGCAATGTGGAGAACTTGAAGTCAGCTTTGCGTCTTCCCCAGCAGCTGAGCGCTGTAACCTGCTCCGCTCACAATTTTACCAGAGGGTATCTAAGGCCAGCAAAAATTATCTTCTTACAGCCCCTATGCAGCCCGCTTTGTTTTTTCCACACAGTAGAAAAAAGGAGTGGCAACTTAATTATTTGTAAGGGTTCAATATTTACTGACATTTAACATGCAAGTGTTCAAGCCAGTCATTTGACATTAAAGCCAGAAAATTTTGTTTTTATCTCTTCTTCTTATAAGTTTGTTTTGCCAGAGTCCAATTTCACTTTAAGGACCAGAAAATAGCGGCAAGCAACTTTTTATTGTTATTTCTGATTGCAGTGAAAATTTTTTAAAATCTTTACCTTATAACATTTCTATAAAATGTAATAAAATAAAAAAATACTGTGTTTAGAGTCAGTTCTGAAATGATTTTGTTGAAACAAAACTAAGATCCAGTTTTTTTTCCAGACAGTTTTGATATGCAGGTTCTGATGTAATTTTCTGATCACTCTGCAGTAAGACACCATATGTGTTTCTTCAAACTGTTTATCTCAGCTTATAAACGCTCTCTCAAACAATCAGTATTTTTTATTTTCTCTGCACAATTTCTGTCCTGCATTTCTGTTCTCTTATCTGTATGTAAACTCTGCTAATAGCATTAGAAGATATTAAAGGCCTGACAGTGTTTATAAACAACATTACACATAGCATTAGATGGATTAGGCTGGAGTAGCTGAATTATAAAGCAGCTACATCTGGTTTGCCAACTTTATTAGATGTCTGTAATCAGTAGGAAGCTAACAGAGAATATGATATTTTGTCATTCTTATGCATTCATGACTTTTTATTCTGACTTTTTTTTTTAACTTTAATTATAAAGATTAAAAGTCATACTAAAAGGTTTGAAAGAAGAAGCTCAAGCAGTAATACAAGAACCAGGTTTTTGGTTGTGGAACCGGTTTGCTCCGTTGGAAATCTACATAAATCAAATGGAAAACGCTGACAGCAAATGTCATGGGCTAGACTTCAGCTGCAAAACACTTCTCAATTTGTACTCACAAGTTGACATTTCTGAATTTCAAGTCTAAACTAGTCTTATAGATTCCTTAACGTTGGAATCCTGACTCGGAAAACAAAACGTCCAAACAGCCCAGAGTTCGATGGTGCTTCATGTTAACAAGTTGAAATGTGCATTAACAAACTTGAGGCCCTGTTTATCTGCGCCTCTGACAGTTTGTTTCACATTAAAGTACTATTTTAGTCAGCATTAGCAGTGTGAAGTAGTACACTCCCATGTCTCTGTCTCAAGTTACCTCCCTTCATCACAGTGGTGTCTTATGTCAAGGCAGGCTTGGAAGTCAATGCTGCCGGGGGAGAATAGAGCCATTATGGGGCAAAACAAAGACTCTGAGGCCCATGCTGTGACCTCTAGTGGCACTGAGAGGAAACCATGCAGACTCAAAAAGGAGAGCACATAAAGATGCTGGGGAGAAGCAGGGATACTGCTACAACCCCAGTTGTTTGCTTTTTATGTATATGCCGACTATACAAATTCAATGAACTGGTGAATGGCAGCAGTGGGGGGTCCAAAAAAGAAGCAGGACTATCTAACTAAAGTTTCGTGAGGCCCCGCAAAAATCACAAAAACCCCTGATGATGAATAATCAAGCCAGAGCCTCGAGAGAATATTCAGTGCAAGTTAGCTAGTTTTCTCCAAGATCTGTAATAGAACATCAATGAAAACCTTGATCATAATTTGTATGTTTTTACTGAAAACACTTTTTATACTCCAAACAGGGAAAGGACGAAAAGCCCCTTGTGCTTCATCCAACAATTGTCTTGTAATCTTTATTTTGTACTAGGCTCAGCAGCTGATTGAAATTGGACAGCATTTAGCTTGAATGACAGTCTATCCAACACTGTACCCTTTTTTAAAGAAAATCATATTTAATTGCAGTCTGTGGACATTTTTTACTGATGGAAGAAGCAAAGTTTATTACCTTTTATATCTGTTACATGTGATGTAAAACGAAACAACGGATTACAGTTTAAATCTGTGTTGTGCCGGAGAAGTCAAGCTATTGTCAGGAAAAAACTTTTTTTTTTTTTGTTGAGATAATTACTATTGGCAGTGTAAGCTAAAACATGTTCACCCCCAGTGGTTTATGAGTGTTGTTTCTGGCTGTTGGGAAGGAAGTGTTCGTATTTTGTTTCAACCTGTCATTCACATCAAAACTTTTGTAACTTTCTGGAAGCAGTAAAAGTAGCAATATAGAAACTGAGAGCAAATTAGAGGTTTTCACAAGCAAAGCAACACTTACAAGCTGGTTTAAAGGGAGTAGTTAGAGGTGTATGTCATACTCCAGTCACACTATTTTGTATCAGCATTTCAACAGTTTGAAGACATGATGCAATAGGACAATGACTTTTGAAGCATCTAACACACAAAAATAGATCACCCCAAAAACTGAATCAATGTATCTGTGGTTCAAATATGACATATGTGACCCAATAAAGACATCACTGCAATCTCATGCTAAGCTATGCAGATGCTTTACTCACCTCTGAATGCTGGATACTTGAAACCAAAATTAAAACTTATATTTTCGTCTACTGTGTGACTAAATTGGCTAATAATTATCAGACCACTTGGAGGACCACGTAGAGCAGTGTATTTTAATTTCTCATTCTTGATTTTTTTTTTTTTTAAATCAACAACTACATATTGGCATCACAGAAAAATAACGTATCTGGTGGTGGCACATCACAGCATTGTTTTCAGTAAAACACTCTATTCGTAGTAGTGTATGAAAAATGAGACCCAACTTCTAAGACACTACAGGATGTGATGTTCCTCAAGATCTTCTTCGTTTCCTAACATTTAGACCCACATAAAAAAATTTTTTTAATTCCTCATACATGGCTGAAAACAGTTCAGTTGATTCTTCTTCTGTCTGTTATTTGTAAATATCATATTCTATCTACAGCGGCATCTAATGTTTAAAATGAGAAGTGTAGTGAGTGTAGTGTACCTGAAGCAAAGGTAAATTTTAAAGGGATCATCCATCTTAAAAGTCAGAATAGTCTCGAGGTCCAATCTGTCAGTGTTCAACTAATCTAACAACTTTTTGCATCTGCACAACATGGTAACTTTTAGCATGGTGCATTCACTGATTGGGGGGGGGGGGAGTAAAGAATTTTGAGTTTCTGAATGGTCAGGACCCATCAAGTTGAAAACTGGTGAATCTCTAATTAGCTCTTGAAATGCAACAGGTTTGTGGAAGTTTGTTAGTATCTAATGTGTTTGAATCCGTAAAATCATGTAGTAGTAAATAGGATTGAGGCTTAATACATACATTTGTACGTTGTATAGCTTTAGCTATGTTTGATTACCAAAAAAAAAAAAATCTAAGGTTTTAAGGCTCGCGTGACACACAGGTGAGGTCTGTTTCTATTCATCATCAGAAGACAGGTGGGCTGAGGTTTATTCAAATCTAAACCAATCAGGTTTTCCATACCAGATGTCACTTAAGTTGGATAAAAGCCAGCTGGTGAAAAGGTACTAAACTAACATCTACTCACAAAAGGAATGTATTTCACGCTAGTCAACTTTTTATTTCCTTTCAGTTACATTTCACTTTGACACAAATCATGTTCAAGTTTAAACTTGCAGGAACGTATTTCTCCTCTTAAACACAAAGAGTTAGATTTCGGCACCGCCCAAACAAGAAGGAAACAAAAGTTGTTGTTTTGAACTCTAATCAGATTCGGGGTTGCAGACTTGCAACCATGAATTCACATCTGTTACAAATTTGGAATTTATTTTGAATTTCCTGAAATGTACATGACACACACCCTATAGTTGTCACAAAGAGTCTCTTCTTGCTTCAAGGCAATAGTCCAAACCCTCTTCCTGCCAGAAGACTATTTGTTTCCTCACTGATAAAGCTCCGTAATTTGCATCGTTTTGTTTTTCTCATATTAAAACCGTTTGGGCAACAATGTATGCCATTTTAAATATATTATATTTTCTATTTTGGTATTATAGGGAAAAGTTAAATTCACATAATCTGTTCCTTTTTCGAATTGCTGTAAAATATAAATATCTCAACAGAATACAAACTGTGACTGAAGAAGAGAGGAAAACTTTCCACTGGTCTCATTTTTTCCTACTAAAGTCATTCCTGGGCAGGACACGCAAATTACACAGCCTCATGTCTGCAAACATGTCAAAACAATTGTGGCTCATTTTTGCTTTAAAAAAAACCAACAACATATTTCTCCTCTTAAAAACGTTAAGGTAAGGAAGAATATGGTAGTAGGTATGACGATAAAGAAGGTAGCAGGGCGTTATTTTGCTCAAAAGACAGAACTGCCTGTTCCTGAGTGTTTGTCTGAGGTAGACAACGGGAATAAGTTGTAATCTGATCTCAGCTGCGGTGAGCTCATACAGCAGGCCTGCCAGCAGCCTCGCAGAGAAGGAGCAGTCCACCCATACGCCTTCAGCCCTCTGCGGCTCCCCGAAGACCTGACGGCTTAAATGTCATATAATTTTTCAAGACAAATAGAGGGTGGACGGCTTCTGAAGCAGAAATCTTAAGAAGAAACGGAAAAGTTTTAGAAAAGGTTCTAAAGTGGAATAGAAATAGGAATATTGTGCATGTGTACGTTCAAGTTTTAACACAATAAGGCACGATGTGTTTTAAATTGACGACAGTTTATTTTTTTAAATCTGAATAACCAATTGAAAACATTTTAAAAAATGACAGAGCTGGGTGGAGACATTTTTCAATGAAAAGCTAATGTCACAGCTCATTTGCTACTTCATTAAATCAGTCTAACAACTCTTAGTTGACGACTCAAGCTCTTCACAGGAAACTGCAGAGTCAGCAGATGAACTTTAGTGGTTATGATGGTAGCTGTGCCTACAGACCAGTTTGGAAAACTTCCTGATAGAGTAGAATAACCAGTGCCCTTCCTTTGCCTAATAAGCAGTTTGTGAATGCTGAATGCGTTCCTTTACAAGCACAAACTTCAGCGCTGTTTAGTGGGATTATGTGATATAGACCAGTAGACTGATAGGTTTTACTGTCGTATTAATTTGTATTTTTTTTTAAATCTAAAACGTGCTGCAAACTCAGGTGAAGCTAAATTTAGTTTTCTTTTGTTTAATTAAAAACACAGTACTTATCCCTGAAAACAGTATCCCCACAATAAGACATGGTAGCGGTAGAATCATGCTGTGGGGATGTTTGTCTTAAAGATCAAGCCTCATTGGAGTTAATGGAAAGATGGATGGTGGTAAATACAGGACCATTCTTGAAACAAAGGAAGAAACACAAAACTCTTCAGGCATTCACCTTAACAACCTCTATACAGACACAATTATGAAGGGCTAAAAGTGTAAGAAAGTTCATGTTCAGAGTCAATCTTTGTTTTTATTTTCTAACAAAGAGTGCAAAAATCTCAGCTTTTGGATCCATAAAACTGGTTGAAAATTTCCCCAAAACACCTTCAGCTGTAACTGCAACAAAGCTGGTTCCATGAAGAAATGTACTATCTAAGAGGGAGGAATGCTAATGCACACAGTGCTTAAAATCTTTTCCCCTCCACTTCATTTATGTGATACTTTGTGTGGTGATTTTAGGATTGCCTTAATATTTTTCTCTTCTCCTGCAGTCACCAATCCTGTACAGATGGACCTTAGATAACAGCAGCTGCAGGTCTGTCTTAATCTTGAAGTTCAGCCGGCCTCGAGGCGTCCATCGTCCAACCAAAATGGCTGCGCCCACTGGGCTGAGCCCCGAGGGCGGCGGGGCAGGTGTGGCCGAGGTCAACGCCTGTAGTTTGGAAATTGAGCGAAAATATGACATCATCCCTACCATCATCTGCTCCATGTGTTGCCTTTTTGGCATCATCTACTGTTTCTTTGGTGAGGACCGCTTTTCCTCACGGACACCTGAATTTATTTATTTTTTTCACAGTTCCTGGAGTATTTCAGTTATATCTTTGGATTACTGTGTTTCCTGCTTTAGGTTACCGCTGTTTCAAGGCCGTCATGTTCCTGTCTGGTCTCATGTTCGGCTCGGTCATCATCTTCCTACTGTGCCACAAGGAGCACATTCTGGACACTCAGCTGAGCGTGGAGGCCAGCGCAGGCATCGGCCTCGGCATCGGCCTGCTGTGCGGCCTGGTCACCATGCTGGTGCGAAGCGTCGGCCTCTTCATGACCGGCCTGCTGCTGGGACTCCTGCTGGCTCTGGCCGGCCTGCTGGTCACTCACCAGTTTTACACGCCAACCACGCTCTGGGTGCCTCTGGGCACGCTGCTGGGCACCGGCATGCTGTTTGCTGTGCTGACGTTGCAGTGGCAGAAGGCCTTCACCATGCTGTCCACGGCCGTGTTCGGAGCTGCTATCATGACCGTGTGCGCTGATTACTTTGTGGAGATGCTGGCTCTTGCCAATCACGTATATGACTGCTTGCGCCTCACGCCCGGGCCGGCACTGTGCTGGTACAGCTGGGTCATTCTGGGCATCTGGCCCGCCCTCGGCCTCATAGGAGTACTGATCCAGTGGAAGATGACGGGTGAAAGCTTCTCACACACTGAGGGTAAGGAAAACATACGGTTTGGGTTAGGAAATTTAACATTATCACAACTTTCCTCTTTTAACTTTACATGGTACGTTTATGTGTTAACCCTATCCACTTTGTTGCTATATTTACCAATTTTTCAGAGACCTCTAATATTTATTTTTTTAAATTAACTGGTAATAAATTTAGCGATTGTTTTTCTGGGTTGGTAGAGATTTATGGCGACAACGTCTTCGCTTCCTCACCACTGCAGTCATTCTGACAGTCGTCCATTCGACAGCATACCTTCACCAATAGTCAGAGCAGAGGAGAGCCATTCCACTCCGTGTCCACATTGCACATAAATCACACATTTGCGAAGCTGAGGCACTGATTGCCACAGCAACACTCATTATTCGAACTCCTCACTGTCCACTGAGGGGGCCGTGTGTCTGAGTTAGAGTTGTACCGAGCTGCACCGCTACAACCAGCGAGACAGTTTTAGGTCAAATATCGCAGAACTAAAAAATTAACATGAAAATGTCAAATTACCTATTTAGGTAGTTTTATCAACAAAAAATTGTTGACTTGGGGTTAGTTACACTTTAAGTGTTCATCTTCTGACTGAATAAGAAACATTTAATTTGTATATACATAGATGAATCCAGTAAACCCAGAGCTGAAGCAAAAGGTAAAGCTCTCTCTTCACCAAGATGGAAACCAGGCAAATGGCAAAACGCAAAAGACCACTCACTCATTGAACTGAATTTCTGATCCAAAAAACTAATCTTAGGGAATTCCTTGCTCTCTTTTATAACTGTAATATCATAACATTTCAGAACAATCTTCAAAATATTTTCTCCAGCCTTCCTGCCATGAGCGGTCATTCATTATTTTTGTCTGAAACAGGTGTGATCTCACACTCTAGGAAACGTTACTATAAACAATAGTTTTTATTTCTTAAAAACAGCAAAATAATTACACACATGGTCAGTATCTTATATTATGTCTTCATACGTATTCCCTAGATTATGTAGATTCATGTCTTAACTCTGAGTTGTTAAAAAGGTTTTCAACATTTCAAAATTCAGCGTTTTCCACTGAAGACAAAGATTGAAAACTTACAAGCATAAAATGGAGCTATTTTGTTATCTTACATGAAGCCTTCATGTTATCTGTTATCTTGCTCTCTCACAAACCGAACCACACAAATATGAGGAGATATCATTGAAAACAGTTTTCCTTTTAGCTGCTTCTTTTTTCTATGTGCTTCCTCTAACTTCACTTAAGCAACTCACAGATCCTGAAAATAGCTTATTAGTCTTCTTCACATTGTTACAGCATCTGCACAGAAGAGGGTTGGTCTTAGTATCGACTGGTAACACTTAGCACAGTGAGTTCATTGACTGGTTAATGGTCGGCTGGACACAGGTTGAGACGGATCAGAATGAAAATGAGATGATTTTGAAAACATTGCAGCTGGAGAAGTGCGCAGTAAAGCATCACAGAGTGTGAAAGTCAAGTTTGAGAGAACTGAAGGATTTTCAGATCACACTGTTTTTGGTACAGTTGAACACTTGAGTTTGTCTACAATGTTACTAGATAGATTTCCAATTAAAAAAAAGAAAATCTCATATTCTTTCATGGAACATTTTAAAGTTACATTTTTCACACTTGACAAATTGCAGAACTTTCTTCAGTTGACACTTTTTAGATGTTGCTCAAAACCTCAAACAGAAATATTTTGATGACACAAAACTTTTTCTGCTAAACTCACCAGCTCTCTTCACACTAGAAACCCTGAGATTAAAACTTATTTAATATCCAAGTAAAGAATGAGACAGTTTTATCACATGACTTATTGTCTTAACAAGATATTGAAGGATCGCTAAAGAATAAGCTAATTGCAGGCCAGAGCAGAAATATCTCGTCAGAAATCTGAATTATTCCCTTAAAATGCTGCCTGTTTGCTTAAACTCAGACGGTTTGCTGAAAGTATTCATGATCGATGTTTTGGTCAGCGTTTCACAGACACGATCAGTTTCCAAAGGCCGGTTTCAAATTGTCCTTCCTGCCCTTGCAGTTGTCATCAGCCGGAGACAGAAGCGGGTTCAGCTGATGCGGATTCGAGAGAAGGACGCCAAGAAGCGACAGCAGGCAGGTGGGCAGGAAGGCACATACCGCCGTAAAGCCACGCCAGTGAAACGTTACGCTGGGGATCTACTGGCACCGGTCAGTGTCTCCCAACAAGGCGTGTGCTGTAGTGACTTCTTTTTTTTTTCTATTCTTATTTATTTAAGTAAGACGAGCAAACGTCTTTATGAATGGGTAATGTTTTCTACCTTACTTCCCCTCCATAACTCATGTCTTTCTGTGTTTGCCCTTCGTCTTCTCAGAGCTACCTGCAAAGTCTGCGAGATCGGCAGATGGGAACAGGTACTTCCCTTAGCAGCCTTGGCACCACCAACCCAACCATGGTCGACATGGACTGCGAGACCGGATCCATGGTTCCCCTCACAGCCACGACTCCAGTCGTCAGGGTCTGAGCAAAAAGGCAGGACTTCCTGATTCCTGGTGGGAGGTATCTTCATCAGGAGATTCCTTTGGTTAGGGGGTCTTCCTCACACAGAGCAGCACATGCCAACTGCTCTAGTGTCTCTAATTGCTGTGAAGTAGATCCGGTAGTGAGGATGTGTTTTTTTTTTGTTTTGTTTTTTGTTTGTTTGCTTTGCGGTGAGCCCTGTGTGTCAAACAGAATGCCACTGAGGGATAACAAGCATCAAACTCTGTTTTGATGGTGTTGAAACCACTATGACCACTATGAGAAACGGTATCCAGTCGATACTAACAGAAAAAGGTCTCCCATTTCCACTTATTGTGTATTTGATACACAGCAACAACTGGAAGCCTCAAAAACAGACGTATCTCTGCATTTAGTGTACTGTACTTCAGAAGTTAGCCATTACCATAAAGAGTTTTAGTATTACATGCCTTACATGCTAGTTGGGTGGTTGTAGGATTTGATGAAGTAATGCATTTGATTTTATGTACTTCTTTTATTTTTTTAGATGCACCAATCTTTTGTTTTTCTGCTGATTTTCAAAACATCTTTGAGGTCTGAGCAGATTAGTGTTTTAGTTTCTGTAAAACATGCACTGCAGGTTCCTCAGTAGACATTCCAGTGTTGAATTTAACATAAAATAAACAGCAAAAACATCCCCATTTATTCATCACAGCACTTCCCCTAATATTTATCTGAGCTATTCTGAACTCCCTAACCTTTTTCTGATGTTCAGTGAAAAACACATCAAGGTACCTGCTGTTGGTTTTGTTTAACTTACAGCATTAAAATGTAAATATTTTCAGTTCTTTTCCACATAACTTACAAAAAAAAAATTATTTCTCTGCAAAATGTGGTGGATTAAAGGTGATTGGCCGGCACCTTAACCGGTAAATATTTACCATCCAGAAAAGAGATTTTACTGGAAATAATGATCCTTTCTCGGTGGTATTTCTTTATCCATTTATTAAATTGTAAAAAATCCAAAATGCCTCAGTATTTGAGCTTATCAAGAAAAATTGACAGATTTGTGATCTTTATATGATTTTTTTTAGACATCTAAATCATATTTAGACATTATACAAAAAGTTGGTATGATAAAAAATATTTTGTTGGAAATATTGGACCTTTCCTATGTTCACATTCTCTTTTTTTGAATTTGGTTTAACATTTTACTGAAATATTAGAAAACACTGATGCACAAAGTTTTGAGAAGATTAAATCACATTTACACATCAGAATGTAAATAATGTTCTGTTTCATCTTCATCTGCGCCACTGTATTAGCATTGAATTACTACATAAACAGTGTTTTTAATCCAAGAAGGGTTATTCACTGAAAAATGCATGTGGTGAAAATTTTTTTTTGAATTTTGTTGTTCTTGTGACAATGACAATAAAGATTTTATCATCAAATGGTTTGATTGTTCAGAATTACTGATCAGAGCTCAGTGAGGGAAAATTAGCTCATTTCCGATTTCTGGCCAATTGATTGGTGCATCTCTATTTGTTTTCTGTGTGGATAAACGGTGAGATGTGATGTGAGTTCATGGCATCTGACAATGTAAAGCATGAAAAATCTGCAGAGAAACTATTCTTCAATGTTTTCTGCTGGAGCCTCCAGGATCTGTTTTAGATCTACCGTAGATCTGTTTTCTTTTTTTTTACTTCATAGCTTTGGTCAGAACACAGGCAGTAAAAGATGTATGCTAATGTTTTATAAACGTAATTTATGTGATAATCTAGTACCTGGTAGTGTTTTAAAAAAGGACAAAACTGCATGTTTGAGGGGTTTTTTCTTGCCTTTTTTTGTAGGTTGTGTTTAAAGATTTAATGTTTCATATGTTGTTTTTCAAAAACAGCACACTGATGCCTGAATGTGTACATACTTGTTAATAGTTTTCACAGATTTTAATTAAAAAAAAGCAGTTTTAACTCAAAATTTGGCTCGAATGTGCAGCACTGTTTGTCTCCTCTGATTCTTAGCAACTCCAGCAGCATTACTCACTGGATTTTTCATCCACAATAAAGAGGTCATGGGGAGGATTTCCTACCCTCTGATTGGTTGGAGTTGCCATGGCGCCTCCAATTTTTTTCTTCTCTTTTTTGTGCAGACAGCACAATGCAGGACAGACCATTCTTTCATCACTATGAACGTAGCATAGTTATCTGATTTTTATGTAATTACGAACAGCTTCTTCTGCTGACAGAGCAAAACGTTTGCATTGTTGACAATGTCTTTTTACTCTATAAAATCTCACATTTTCTCTTTTAAAAAAAATAATAAATCTGATCCAAAACATGCACAACATGCAAGAAAAAAGCCATAGTGTAACATCTTAAGAAAAGTGTTGCAACACATAATCCAACACATATGTGGAAGAAAAAAGGAAAACAGATGGCCTCGATTTCTCTCCAAGATTATACTGAAGCTTACATGATTCATCAGCCTGTGGAGACTTTCTACTCTCCACAAATCAGCCTGAAGGGGCTCAACAGTAATAAAATCCAGTGAAGTTAAGCCAGTCAGTCTCTCACTATTTTTCACCAATTCACAATTAATCACTGATGTTGAGGTTGTTCATTAGTCAATGCCCGCGTTTTGGAGTCAGAATCCCGTCCTCTGGTTGCTGCTGCCCCCTGGTGGTGGGTCGCTAGCATCTCATCCATCGCTTCGCCTTGCTCAGCGGGTACCAGCTGTCCACTTTCAGCTGCTCGTTCACTCTCCAGTAGTTGTCGCCCTTGAAGAAAAATATCTTTCCGTTGTTCCAGGTGAAGGCTGCGTCAGGAGAGGATGGCAGCCCGCTAATGAGCTTGCTCAGCGGCTTAGGGTAGAAAGAAAAATTGGGCTTCACCTCATCAAACTGCCAGTGGTCTGATCCCTGCATAGATAGAGAGCAAAGAGTTGGGATTAAAAAACATAACTACCTGTTGAGATTGATAAACATGAAGGCAGGTGCATCTCAATAAATATCTATGGGTTATTCCTACCTTTATGAACACAAGCTTCTGGTTAATCTGCAGGTATAAGGCTGCGTCGATGTTAGGAGGGACGCGTTTGACCTGTTTGGGGTAGCCGTAGTCAAGCATGAACCTCGTGTACCTCCACACTTTACTGCCTGTGACCAGAAAGAGTCCAGACGTTTAATGTTTAGAGCAGGATAAACCCAACAGAGGCTCAGCGCCATGAAACAGAAATGGTTGTACCTTTAAAAAAGTACGTCTTGTTGGTTCTCTGTGAGTGGACAGCAGCGTTCAGGCCTCCCGGGAGTTCCCACCACAGTCTGTTGATCCTTATTGGACTGTTGTGGCCCATATCAGAGATGGTCCACACATAGTCCCCACTAAAGGCGAAGGTTTTGTCCCATGGTCCTGAATAAACAGATCTTGATATTATTCTAGAATCTATTAAACATTTATGTATAAATCAATTAATCTCTTTCGATCTAGTCAACAGTGTTTGTTCTGTAAATTTCATATATGCATATACTTTGAAAATCGAAGGAAAATGTAGTATAGTTATGGTTATTTTCTCTTTTAAATGGTCCTGCAGCAAGGTGTCAGGTACCATACCCAACATGATGGCGTCCAGGTCCGCAGTGCAGGGGTCCGGTATGGAGCTGCTCTCCACCGGGCTGCCCAGGGTCGGTGTACTTGACGTAATGGTGCTGATGGGTTTGCCTGCAACACAAATTGAAATCTAAAGTTTGAGGAATCATAAATATTTCCCTTTTTCGACATCTTGGGACATAAAAGTAAATGATTTTCTCTCTTGAGTTGGGATACATTTTGCTGCTCATAAATGCTTACTGTCTATTTCCCGTTAAGCTTGTGAAGAAGATAATTTTGTTATCGATGCTCAGAGACGGGGAGTACTGGTTGCCTTTACTTGAGTAACATTTTTTGGGGAAAAAACTATTTTATTTGCACTTTTACTTGAGTGTTACATTCTGTTGCTACTCTTCCTTGAGTAGATTGATTTTACATTTAAAGAAACAGACTTCAAAGAATGGAAACATTAGATTCTTAGATTTCTGCAATGTATGAATTCAAGTTTATGCAAATCTGAGCATAAATTACTCAACATTTTCTACGTGTCACCTTTTCCATCATTATTATTTGTTTAGTTTGTGTTCGCAAACATGGCTATGTTAATCAAAAGGTTACATAAAATGGATAAAAGGTTTTTCAGACATGAATGAAAGAATCAATTCAGCACTCCAGGTATGTTTTTGATGTGTGTATATCATAATGACATCATGTAAAGCTCAAAGAAGTCGACTTTACTTCAAACTTCCTTCCCAGAAGAGTTTAAACTCAGTGGATTAAGAATGGGATGGCACTCAAGCTTATAAAAAGGAATAATATCGAGGTTCATTCACTCTGTCAGAATCATAATAATTATCATGAACCATCACAGGAGCTTTTCTTACTGCACTTACCGTAAAGTGTCTGAATGCCGTTAACATCGTCTGAATGCAGCCTGAAGTTGACGCGATAACCAGCGTAAACTGGCGCCATCAGGGCGCTCCTGAACTGGGAGTGACCCAGTCCCAGAGCGTGTCCTATTTCATGGGCAGCCACGATACGCAGGTTAGTGCCGTAGTACGATGCCTCCGTCCAGAACTCGTCCTCATCAAAATGGACGACACCAGATTCTGGTGACTCGGCATGAGCCAGTACGTGACCTGCAAGGAGCATCCACACACACACAGCAGGATTACAGTCCTGCTAAATGGTTTGTGTTGGGAACAGCGAGTGGATTTGGAAAGGGAACAAACCCCGGCCGTCAAACGGAACTGGGCAGAAGCCATCTTTCTTATGAAAGGAGATCTTGATGTCTGCTCTGCCGAAGTCGATCTCTGTGAACGTCAGATCAGCCGCGTCGCTCCAGTACTTAAAGGCAGAGCGGAGGGCCTTCCTGACCTCCGACCTCACCATGTCAGGTGTGTAGTTGTGGATGCGGTAGGTGAGTCTCTTCTTACTCCAACGACCTGAGAAAGACAGGAATCCTTTACTGTGAGCCGCTATTAAAACCACATTTAAAGAAAGTCACACCTTTTCATGTTTTGTAGCGACACATCGCCAAACCTCACAGTATTTCATTAGGATTTTATGTGAATCAAGCGCAAAAGTAGTTTAGTAGGAGAAGGAAATGATGCATAGTTTTCATATGTTTACATATTGAAACCTAAAAAGTATGTGATGCATTTGGATCCAGGCCTTTTGAGTCATCACACTTGAAATTACATCTGCAGAACATTTGTGTTATGTCTCCACCAGCTTTGCTCATCTGGAACTGAAATCTCTGCCTGTTCTTTCAAGTCAGAGGGGAGTGATTCTCAAAAAGATTTAGATCTGGACTTTGACTGGACCATTTTAGCACATCGCTGACATATATGACTGTCTCTAATACGTTTTATTGTCGTGTGTTTAACTCCACAAACTCTGCTTCACTGTCTGATGACGAAAACAATCCCCATATCAAGACCTGCCCCGAGAAAGCTAATTTGGCTTTAAATAGGTTTGAGTACTTGTTAAAGGTGCTATACCTTCTGAACCTTTACTTTGTAACATAACATTTTTTTTGCAGTGTGATTTTCTCAGCTGTCCTGTTTATTGTTTCAGATTACTTGTAAAACTACGTGATATTTCTACCTCTCACACAGACGGCTGGTTGATAGAAAAGCTTCTGAAGTAAATCGAACAATTGTGTCTAAATTTTCTGACTCACCCATCACTTTGTACTTGTGTAACTTCTTGTTGAACGGATCCTCCAAGCCGCAGCGGGGCTGCCTCATCACTCCAAGCGTGGCTTCATCTAACTCTCCAGTAGGGGGCAGCTCATTCACCCCCTGGAAGACTCTGACCAGACAATTTAAGACAATTAAACATCTGCAAACTGATGCTTGATTGACGCATTGATTGCTTGGAAATGCCTGTTTGCAACAAGTTTAGTCCAAGTTTGTTTGATTAAAAGAAAGCAACAATAAAGTCACCTAAGTGCTTCAATGACCTCCTCCAGGTAAGAAGGGTCCTGTGGATCAGCTGGGTCATTTAAGTAGCCGTACTGCTTTAAATACGCCTGCATGCAGAACAAAAAGATACATTCATTTCACAAGAAGTCATTTCTACATTTGGAAGATGGAGGTAAGTAAGTGTGATGAAGCTAACTGTACCTCTGCTTCGTTCAGCTCAGTCCACTCCACCTCACACAGTGCAGCTCTGAGGCTGAGCAGCAGCAGCAGCAGTGACAGCAGGAGTCCTGATCCGTCCATCATCAGGTCCACAGGTCCGGTCCCGCGGGTCCACAGCTGGCGCTTTATGGAGTGAGAAGTGTTCAGCAGAGCCTCACAGCAGACTCTTTGTGTTCCCGGGCGCTGCAGCAGTTTTAACTCAGCCGGGCATGAGTCAGCCCCGCGGCTGCGATGATCCACCTCCGAGGAATGAGAATTACAAAGAGCGGCCAGCTGACCTCAGCCAACATGTGTGCAGTTAAACTGTACAGATGTTGAGAGAGCTTCTCCTCGCTCCACAGAGTTGACCCAGTTGTTTGAGTTGAGCTCCGTTTAGAGGGAAGGTCTTCCCGAAAACATCTAAACAAGCAACGTAATCTCCAGGATCACAGGGTTTGTGTTTATTCCCTGTTGTCCTGGATATGCTGTGTGTCTCAGATAATGATGGGTCTAAAACACAGGGTAAGACTCACCTTCTGTCTCCCACATTCCTGTTTCAGCCAACAAATATGCATGTTTTTATCTGGGACTAAGCATTACTTCTCTCGTTGACAAAGAACAGTGTTCTCTCTTTTTTAAATAGATTTGTGACGTACTTGGACCATGTGTAAACACAACTTTACAATAAAAGTATTTGGTATAATTAAGGTTGGATTCATCCACATTTAGAAATGCAGCTAAAAAAGTGCAAAATGTACCAGGATTTGCTCCCCAGGGGGTCAAAACTTACATTTTTCCCAACATTTGAATTGAATTGCATCAGCATTTTTTACTCCTGGAGCTTTTGTACATATTAACATGTCACAAACACAAACTTCAACGTATGTAGGCAGATGTGCCAACACGAAGCAATGCACAATTGTTAAAAGAACTGAATACGATTGATGGTTTTCAACATTTTTCTCCAATTAAAAAACTAAATCTGTTCTGCATCAAAATTCAGCATGTCTAACATGTTTGCTTACATGTTCCCATGTATTTTTCCTATCAAGTCCAAGCAGCTTCTCTGTTCCTGTTGAAGAATAGCCTCTAAACAGCATGATACTGCCACCACCATGTGTCGCCCAGATGTTCAGATCGATATGCAGGGTCAGTTTTCCTCTGCATAATCTTTTGCTTACAGGTCAAAAAGTTCACTTTTGTTCTCATTTAGCACTTTTCCACATGTTTCCTGTGTCTCCTAAAACTTTACACAGGTATATTGAATAACTGTGGTAGGAATTTGAGTTATTTTCCATTTTCAGATGAAAGATTGAACAGTTCTTTGAAAGATGTCTAAAGCTTGGGATATTGGATATCGGTAGTTCCTAAAGCAGCTTGTTTTACTGGATTTTGTTTAAGGGTATCAAAGTAAAGAGGGCTGAATACAAATGGATGCCAGCGAAATTTTGAAAACAATGTATATTTCTCATTTTACTTCATAATGTTATGCATCTGGATGTTGAGTCTTTTTGGCATTGTCCAGTTTAAAGTTATTGTACAGAATTTTCTGTACAATAAATCCAAATAGCTTTAGATGTTTCCCCTAAATGGTCAAGTTTTAAGGCTGTTTGGCTATTTAATTTGTAAATCGTTTACTTTTCCAGATCTTCACCAAGGGTTGAGTTGTTTTCTTTACAGCAGCAGCAAAACATATTTGAGGTGAACGACAGGGCGACAATAAAACACATGGAAGTGGTTTCTAAAGAGGACCTGTGTAGGCTGGTTTTTATTAGCCAAGATCTTAAAGTTAACAGGAAGCCAAACTGTTATAAAAACCACATGTCCTGGTTGATGAGTACCAACAATATGTCCTGCAAAAGTGCTGGATCACTCACTACTTCCACCAAACACAATCACCAAACAGGCAGACTATCGCATAACTACGGTGAGAAAGGAAGCATATGATATTTACTCCTTTTATAATCAGCAAATTTGCACCGAAAGCCACCAGACGGAGAAATTCAACAAGGAATATTAAACAGAATCAATTAAAGATGATCATCATCTTCACTATTTGTTTCAGATTTCTCCTGCAGCCCAATGCAGCTTGAATGTTACTGTATCTATGTTCAAATCTGACAAAAAATCTCTTTCTACCATAGTGTTGTTAACTAATGTCATCTGACCGGCCTAATTCTTGTGGGTCTTGTGACGTCAAATCAAAGTTTCCTCCTCCTTTAAATCGCCTTTGCATTTGGAGGTATCACATTACCACTGTGTGGTATCTCTAAATCCTTCAGAGTAAGGCAGCTGCAGTTTATAACTCATTTTATACCAGTGTACTAAAACCAAACATCACTGGAAAACATTTGCAAGTTTGAATTGACCACTCTAATGACACATTTGTGTGACTTGGAGAACAGTCAGCTTTATGTTTCCTGTGTCTCTGTGTTACAACAGATTTGTGGAGCTAACAAAAAAGCAGAAAGATGCTTTTATGTCTCTGATATGAAATATGAAAGCTTAATGCTTTCCTGTTTCTCTACATCTTGGTGAGTAGGACAGTAACACATTCCCCTGCACACACACACACACACGCACACACCCACACACATACAGGAATATTCAATACATTTTTTACTCGAACTGGATTATTTGCAGAACATTTCACCCAAACTTTACTGTCTCAAGATACATCAGAGCACAGATTTAATATGTTTCATTCATATTTATTAATTTCACCTTCTAGTCTGAAAAAGTCTAACAATGTGCTGCAGCTACAATTTTGTCACATGATTCACAAATTAAATTTTCCAAAAATACAACATAAATCTTTTGGTTTTACATTTTCAAAAAAATCTAGGACACATTTTTGGCCTCGATTGAAATTGTTATATATATGTTTTGAGAGTATGTATGTAAAAGGCTTTTTTAACTTTGAGAAGTTATTATAAATATGCATTTTGTGTCTTCATAGTCACTCAAGAAAGTAAATTGCATGTTTTTGCACTCATCTGCTTTGCATCTAAAGTTTGTGACTATTTTTATAAATTAGAAAGATCTGTTTTCAATTTTGCACGTTCACCTAGATCTATTAACACTTCCTGTTGCTTTAGGAAATGATCAAAAACCTAACTAAATAGCGATAAATAGTCACTAACAATTTAAAAATAATGCACAATATTGCAATTGTAGCAATATTTTATCAACCAGCCTTTTCAGTGACATTTGGCTGGATGTGATTCAAAGCATGAAACCGTTTAAGCCCATGACAAACATCCCATCTTATATTAAAATAGGAAATTAGCAAGCATGCTACCTGCTAACACTTAGCAAACAGTCCAGGCCTGTTCAGATTTCATTTGAGGATAAATATCTTTTTGGATTACACATTTAGGAATAACCTGCAGAATATTTCTATGAATTAATTCCCACTTCTTTCTAGAATAATTGAAATTTCTGTAATAATTCAGAAAGTTTTCAGATGCTTAAAAACCATAACCAATGTCAAGTCTACATACATTTTAAGTCTCTTTGAGTTGAGGCCATACTTTGCTCAGTAACAAGGTAAAAATAGAGAAGGCGGATTTTAATATCTAAACCTAATAAATGCATCAACTCATCTTCACACTTTTCTATAGTAGTTTGTATTCTACTTAAAGCAGCAAAGGGACTAAACCCAAGAAAAGCAATGTTTCTGGTCTCAAGTTATAAATATCTGCCACCTATAAGCAAACCTAATGGAGTTCATATAAAATTTATAAAAAGGCAGTTTTATACTTTTCATTGGAGCTGCAGTGCATGCCTCCCCTATGACTCCCCCACTGAGCTCCTTCAGACTAGCCAGCAGCAATTAGCAAACACCTGGTGGAGTTGTTCACCTGCTGAGCTCATATCAGCTGCTTCTCATTGCAACGCTTGTAAAAATGTTGTTAAAGGGTTAAAAGAGGAGAGGTGATGACTTCCTTTCAGAAAGAGGAGTTTTTAAAGAGACAGCGGTCCAATTTCAAGTTGTTAAATTAGGAAATAAAATTTATTTTGAGTCATATTTGACGTAAACAGGATTTTTATAACAACTGAAGGTGACACGGTTATTTGATTGTGCTATAAAATGGCACTATGTGCCTGGAAAACACATAATACTGCTCCTTTAAAGGACTCAGACGTTCTGGTAAAACGAGAAAACCTTCTCCCCCAATTTTAACAAATAATTTACTCCCACATTTGTTTCTTACAACTTCAGTCACCGAAAAACATTTACAAGTTTTAATTCACTAGTAAAGTGACACACTTGCTTTATTTAGAGAACAGTCAGCCTTGTGTTTCCTGTATTTGTCATTTTTATGGCAGCAAACTGGTAATTAAAGAAAAATGTTTTCCTGGAATAGTTACACAAAAAAAATTAAACGGTATAATGTAATATTTGATTTCCAGTTTTCCCATTTATCTCAAAGTTTTAAAGAGCAGAGAAGGACCATACGGTCCTGCATGAATACAAGCATAAATCACCAGAATCTCTCTTTTGGTTATCTGCAGAACATTTCTGCTCATCCAAACATTTGTTCTGTACGAGTCACACAGAGATGCATCACAGAACTTCCTGAATGTTTTCAGATTTATTACGTTTTCCCGAGTCTCTGCCAGTCCCAGGCTCATGAGAGAACATCTGGACTGAATCATGTCCAAGCCGAAAAGCAAACTCAGTCATCACAGAGATAACACAACGGCGTTGGTCATCAGTTACCGGTCATGTAAATATACACACACGATGTGCGCTGGCTTTTCTTACATAAAAGATTACGAGTTTTAAGAAACTTTCCTTCTTGCCTCCTGCCCAACATCAAACACACCGAGAGGCTGTTTAGGTTTCAAATCCAGTTTCTCCCAGACATTCAGAAACATTTTTTGAACTACAAATGGTCTCATGAAAAAATAAACAAAATCCTGACTACATTTTATTGTAAACGTGTGCTAGGTGTATTTTCAAGTGAACACGTTTTTTATTTTTGAAAGATTAGATGTTTGTTCATAAACGCAACAAAACAAATTAAAAAGACACTTTTTTATATAAATAAGTGCATAAAAAGATTATGACTGCATAGCAAAATATACTTCCATTCTAAAGTATTGTTAAAAGAAAACATTAAGCTTATATTACTGTGAGAAATGATGAAAAATAAAATGTTCCAGGTACATAAAAGAAGAGTGAGAATCCAAGAGGTGCTGTTTAGTTTGGCACCCTGACAGTTTTCACACTGAGCAGCAACAAAATCAGCAGAAGGAAGTCAGTCAGGTTAGAAGTCCACATCATCTCCGCTATCCTCAAATTCAAAATGCCCAGTACGCATTTTAAAAGCACTGCTGGATATGACACATCAGCAGGCAACCATTTATAAATCTGATTTAACAGAACAAAAACACTTCTAGTTTCATGAAAATTTGCTCCCTTCTTTCTAAAAACTGTATATTCGGCTCAACACTTCAGGCCCTGTTCAAAAATATTCATTTCCAAGTCAAAAACAACTGTGACCTTTAAGTCCATACTTGTTTCCATTAGTTCTGTGTCACAAATACACATGACAACCACATCAGGGTGTTGGACCTTACATGAGTTAAGACTTTTAGCTTTGACAACACAGTGATGGCTAAAGGCGTCGCTCCTGGTGTGTTGACAATGAATGACCTGCAATATTCTCATTACAAACAAAAACACGTTTATTAACTGGTCTCTTGTATAATGTCCTTTTATACCGAATTATAGCTTGAGATGAAGTACTTTTTAATCGTTAGTGCTAATTTTTTCCCATTTTGCTAAATCTTGGGCAGAGATTTTCTTCAGTGCCAGTTTATAACCTAGTACGAAACATAAATGACAATTGTCTTTTCTTTTGTTTTCTGAAACAGAAAAGTAATTTTAAAATCACTTTTTTACAACAGTCTTTTTAAATTGCTTTAGTGCAATTAACACTTTGAAAACAGGCTGATTATGTGGAGAAAAGTGAGACTTGCACAACCACTGCATGGCTAACAAAGTGTGTATTGTCTGATGACGGTTACTGAGAGAGGAATGCTGATGAATGCAAGTGCTCAAAGTAACGATACTGGATTACAACACCAACCTGAATACTGCATTAGTTTAGCCACAAGCAGTCTTCTGCCCCATCCACTGCGGTGAATCACAGGGAGACTACATCTGAGATAGAGCTTTTAAAACCTTGTCTAGGGTGTCGGTTTGTTGGGTCTCCAAGTCCTCTTTCACCTGACTTTCTACTCAATGGATGCATCAAAAACATCTAAAACTATATATAAATTCAGTGAACAAAAATTTGAGCTGGAGACTTTGCCATCTGTAGAGATTACCTTTAAAGTAACAACTCCATTAAATGTGTACCTTCAAATTAACTGTAATGGCGACAAAAACACAAAATAAAATATGTCCTTAAAATGTTCCTATTTAAATATATAACCCAACATGTTCAAAAATAAAGGTTCAACCACAAATGCTGAGAAAAATCACACAATGCTCTGATCGGCTGATTTGCTTCTTTTTGTTTAGTCACTAAGTGCGTTAAAACCAAGATTTCTCACCATTTTCTATTATGACTATATTTATGGTCCAACCAATAGCTCTTTGGCCCCTGTACAACAGCTCTAACAAGTTAAGAAATCAGCTATTATGTTACAAAGAGAGGCATTAAGAAATTCCAGTTTTCCAGCATCTGAGAAAATCCCAAACACATTTATAAACAAGTGTTTTTTTTCTTGCTCGGTTATTTTATGTTGTGATGTTGTAAATTATGTGCTGTATTTATTTTAAAAAATTGTCCTTTTTTAACTAAATAAAAAGATGTAGGAATTGTATTTTCTTCCACTTGTTGCTAAAGTTGATCACAATAGAATCAGTACCATCACTTGTTAAAAAATAAAGACTTTCATTGGTCTCTGATTCACCCTCGTCAACAAACGGCATGTATTTTCATATGAAATATTTTTTTTAAATATATATTTATAAAGAGCCTAACTACTGCTATCAAAGAACCTGCAGCAATATTTTATTTTCTTGGTTACAGTCTTTAAAAAAGAAAGTCTAAATCTGCAGGTTAGATGTCAGAGATCCAGATATCAGTATTGATCAGGAAAAGCCTGATCGGTGCGTCTCTAATCCCTACATCGCCCTGAACTTCCTGTGTGCCACGGCCGATACCGTTGAGATGTTTGACTTTATTCATATAAAACTTTCATTTTTCAAATCTCCCAAGCAACAAGATCACATAAATATTTTGTAAACTTTAGACAGATTCTGCTAACAGTGCAGTCCGACACAAAACAGAGCTCCCTCCTTGATGATGAGTTTTGGGCCGGGCCTCCCTCTAATCCTCGGTGACCTTGACCTTCACTCTGTGCCAGGCGTTGTTCAGCAGGCCTCTCAGGTTCCAGATGGGCGGGATTGTGTCCGGCTGCACGTTGTAGCTGTTATCCACCGCCTTGCAGATAATCTCCAGCTCGTCAGTGTCAGGAGGAAGAGGAGCAGTCAGCTCCCACAGCTTCCAGGCCCAGGCTCGACCCGGAGGAGGCGAAGGCTCGTCCGGCTGACCTTTGTCCCCGCTCCTCAGCTGAGCCACCTGCCATGTCTTCCCTCCATCCAGGGAGACGTCGACCCGCACTACCTCTCTGCCGCCGCCGCTCCATGCGTAGCCCTTGACGGTCAGCGTTTCGTCGCTGCGGTCGATCTCGGCTCCGTCTGCCGGGACGGTGATGGCGGACTGAACGGGCAACTCCTGGATGGCCGGAGAGGACGTGTGGTCAACCTTGCTCCAGTCCGTCCCTGGGGAGAAGCCTTTGTAGTCGTGCTGCTGCCAGTGGCTGCTGCTCTCCTCTGCGCTGACCACGATCCGTCCCAGCCACTTCACGTT
Organism: Brachyrhaphis roseni; assembly: GCA_903066815.1. Classification (NCBI taxonomy): domain Eukaryota; kingdom Metazoa; phylum Chordata; class Actinopteri; order Cyprinodontiformes; family Poeciliidae; genus Brachyrhaphis; species Brachyrhaphis roseni. Next base: position 1,168 of record CAEFZY010009596.1, on the reverse strand, counting down.
GCGCGCTCCCACCACGCCCGGAACCAGGACCCGCACCGGGAAGCCGTGATCAGCGGGGATATCCTCTCCGTTCATTTCATACGCCAGCAGCACGTCGCCGTCCTCATTCATGGCCTTGTTGATGGGGATCGAGGCTCCATATGCTGACCCCGCCACATCTTTATCCAGTCCTTCAAAGTGAACGTGTCGGGCCCATTTGGCCACTTCTGGGCCAAACCCAGCAGCCAGTAGAACATCTCTGAGCCGAGCTCCGCTCCATTTGGCATTCCCAATAGCAGAAACGTCCCAGTTCAGTCCTTTCACCTCCTTTACCTTGTTCATGTCACTGCGGCGGTTCCCGGCGCACTGCAGCGTTGCCGTGACGGTGTGTTTGGGGAACCGGGTTTTCAAGTCCTTTAACGACAGAGTCAGCCCTCCTCTGGGCAGGCCCTCCACCTGGAGGCGATATGAAGCCGGGTCCACCTGAGGAACAGGCAGGTGGTTCCGCTTGAAGAACAACACATGGGGAGTGATGTAGTTCTCCGTCAGGATCTCAGGAGGAGGATCGGCATTGAACGGCCTCTTGCTGTTGACCCGGAGTACCGGGTGGCGCTCGGGGTCCGAAGAGTAAGGGTCCGACGTTTTGGCATCGTCCTGCTTCTTCAGGTCCTCTACACTCAGCTCACCAACCTTTGTATTAACAGAAAGATTACATTAAAGCTGCAGTATGTAACTTTAATAAAATATGATTTTTACATATTTGTTCAAACTGTCTCCATGTTGTGACAGATAATCTGTGAGATCAATCTCTTCCAGTTCCTCCCTGAGCTGCTACTGCCGTCTGAAGAAATGCACAGCTCCCGACCAAAAACAACCAATCAGAGCCAGGAACGTTGTCAATCAACCTGACAGAGAAACAATTTACCGGTGCAAAAAAAAACCTTTTATCCCACGTCATCGGTGGCCAAGCTAACTAGCCTGAGTATTCACAGCATGCTATGCTAGCTGCAGAGCAAAGGGAAGAGAGGGAAGGAAGCATGAGCAGCACCACATGGAGGGTGATTGACATATCACCCTCCATGTATGTACTGTATATATACAGTATATGTATATATATATATATATATATATATATATATATATATTTATGTTTTTTTCTCATCAAAAACACATCCCGCCTACCTTTTTT
>CAEFZY010009595.1:0-52304 GCA_903066815.1 Brachyrhaphis roseni | reverse complement strand
ATCCATCCATCCATCCATCCATCCATCCATCCATCCATCCATCCATCCATCCATCCATCCATCCATCCATCCATCCAATGTGGAACTATCCTTTTGTATTTATTCTCAAAAAATAGGCAAATTATTGGAATAATGTCAAAAAGTCACTAAAGAAAGTCCCTGTAGAACCATGAGTTTTGATCCATTAAACTGTTTTATTGGAGAAGCTGAAGAATCCTTTACAGGCCGCACAATAAACTAACATATAAAACACTGAGTGCTTTCATAAAAAGAGATTAGGTGCACCTGTCTGGATGTGTGTGCAGTGGTTGGTGTATTCGTTCATGTGGGAGCGTGGGATTCCTCCTGACTGCAGCAGACCTCGTGCGTTAGTGTTACTTAATCCTGCTCTAACAGGCTCTCTGTGGCCAACCACTGCAGGCCAAGACCTGGTCATGTCATACTTAAGGTAAACTGTTTTCAACACAAGTGGTACAAACTGTACAGTTTTGTGTGTGTTTGTTTGCATGTGTGTGTGTTTAACCCTGGAATACAGTCAATATGTTCATGCTCAGGCATGCACGTTCTGTTTATAGCTCTTCTGTCTGGTCATGTTCGGTCTTATCACCAAGTTCATGATTGTTAAAGTCTGGTGGGGTCTGAAAATAGTTGAGCGCATAAGAGTTTTTTCCATTAGATTGCAGATATCGCTAAGAACCTTTAGACTGGAAAAGGTTTCTTTTTTTTTCTTTTTTTGCTGCAACTGTAAAAAAAAAAAAGTACTCTGCCTGTTTCTGAAGGAGTATGACAACAAGATTCAGCAGGAACAGAATATCAACATCAGATACCATGTTGAAATTTTCTTTTCTTTTTTGTTAGACAGAAATAATAACAAAAGGGAAAATTTAGTAAATTTTATTTAACTGAAAGGATCCATTTGTAATCCACAGTGCCATGCATGGTTGGTAGAGAATGGGACTTAAATTTAAGCTCTATGATCAACATGAGATGACCGTCTAGTGAGAAAATTCCTTTAGTACTAAAAAAAAAAAAAAAATCAAAAAAAGATTAGCTAAGGGACAGAGAAAAGGGAAAGTGGGGGTTGTCTATATGCGTTTGCAGGTGTGCGTGCCGAACGCAATCAGAAACCCTTTCAGATCTGGCCCAGAGCCAAGTTGGAGGAGCTCAACCAAAAAGGCAATAAAAACGTGGAGAGAAAGGAGCCGAAGAGGAGAGGGTAGGTGGTGCATGAAGACTGTAAAAGGAGGAGACTGAAGGAGGGGGATGAGAAGTGAAGGGCTGGGTGGAGGGATTTGGGGTAAATTAACAAGCTCTGCTCCAAATTGGTGTCTTACAACCTCCCTCTGGCTGTGATTCCCAGCGGTGGAGTTTTTCAGGGGCGATGATTTGTACGAGCCCACCTGCTCCAGGCGGGTTCTATACTAGTTCTATTTTAAGACAAAGGTTTGTTTTTCTGGTTGTGTAGGAGAGAAACTTTGTTCTAGTGAGATTTACAGGTGGATATTACTTCTGTACTCCAAAATGACATCGGAATAACATTACTTTCTAATCATTTACTGGGTACATTGTAGCACTTAAGTTTCTGGAGCTTTTCATTGTAATAGAAGGTGTTGCATTAACTTAGTTTGTAGTTTAGAACTACGTGTTAGGTAATAGTTGGCATTGTAAATTTCAGCAGCTGTTCCAAGAGCAACAGTTCAAACGAAAGCTCATAGATAAAAGTCGTCTAAAATATGTCCAATGTGAATGATAGTGATACATACGCGCATCAGAGTTGCATTAATTTTATTTTCCCCTCTTTAAATGAAGTGTGTTTTTGTACTTCTAAGAAAAAAATGATTGTCAAAGCTCGACAAGGAAAGAAGAAAGAAAAACATAAATATCCTGTATTTTCTGTTCCTCTTTTTGGCATCTCTGCCACCCACATCATCCTCTGCACGATCTGTTCTTCTCACAGACGCTCCTTAATTATTCAGCGCTTTCGGGATGAATTCAGATCACTGTATTAATGTTTAAGAGCTCATTTCTTGGCCGAAGGCGTACCCTCACTCAACCTTGCCGAGTCTGTCTCTCCTTCATTTTCACCATGGCCTTGTTTTTCTCTGTTTCTCTCACGCCATCCCTCATTATTTTCCTGCCAGCTCCCTCATTCGCCTGGATATAAAACACTGTTGTGGGCTAAAAACAGGCTGTTTGTCTTTGCACAACTCTCAAACTCTCTTTTTTCTGGGCTCTAAGGAAAGAAGATAAATCTCAGGCTTTTTTGACTCATTGTGAAGATTGAAGGAGTATCTCTCAAACGCTTCTCTTTGCACTATTTTTTGGAGGTTTCCATAATGCTTTGAAATAAATTAAATAGTCTCCAGAAATTGACTTTGCTTCAGTAGTGTGGTTGCAGACAGGATTTACTGCATAATGCGTTTCCTGTGGAGGTCTGTGTACATGTCTCATCCGTGATAACATCAAAACACAAACATTTGTGTCAAATTCACTGATTGCATTTTGTACACACAATGGGAGTTGCTTTTTTATTTAGAAGTTGCTTTGCGTGCATTAGCTGGGAAAAAAATTACACAAATATGGGTAAGTCGGGACCTTTAACAAAAAACTTGTGCAAGATTTACACATGGTTTTTTAAATCATATCAATAAGATAAGATGGCATAATTTTGCAGGGTGATCTCTGACTTACTGCTACAGTTTGATGAATAATCCTGTTTCTGTGGATTTTCCACAACTTGTTGAATCACCAAATTGTTCATGGTGCTATCAAAGCACCGTCAGCATGTTTGTGCATCATCCGATTACACCCATCTCTTCCAACTGTTGCTGCACGGACGGGTTGTTCCACTCAGATAACTGAGGCAAAGTACACAACTGAAGCTGCAAAAATTTTATCAGGAGTTGAAGCCAAATGAGTTTCAACAAAAATAGGCTGAAGGAAACGAGCGTACGGTATATAGTTAACATGTTGCGAAAATGAGAGCGGTGGTTTGCCTGTGGCTTAGTGACCGGGATTGGATGTCCTGTTGTTTCCTTGAAAGCATGGCTTGCATTCCTTTCTGCTCCGAGCTTGCTGTGGACGTGACCCTAAAGTTTGACCTTCCTAGAAAAAAAGATAGGTAAATGGGTTTTTTTCTTTAACAAAGCCAATAATTTAGGATGAGAAGTAGCTCTAGCTAAATGGAGGCCCACACTGTAGACATATTTCTTAAGACCTTAAGTCTCTGCGACTGTTGTCGTAAATTAAAATGAAACCAGTAATTACACGTCTCCTGCAAAGCAAACTTTGCTCAGTTAAGATAGAATGACTTGGAGTAAGTTTTAACCCTTTGGGGTTCCTTCAATTTTTGTTTTGCCATTAAAAAACACTCTCATAAAGTCATCAAGATCATTTTTCCTCAACATAGAATTTTCATTTAGTGAATAAAGTCTCTTTTTATGTTGTTATTTGAGGGCTAGTTACTTTTATTGACAATACCAGACAGGAAATGGACAGAGCGAGAAGGGGGGAGAGATGCAGCAAATGTCTCAAGTTTGGAAATCAAACCCAGGACCCATGGTGAGGAATATACTCTGTATATGGGCAACATGCTCTGCTACTACACCACACAAAACCCAATATTCTATGTCTGAGTCACTTTAAAGATTGCCCTACAAATAAAACTTTTTGGTGTATTTTTCCAGGTTCTCTTTAAGAGTATAATTTGTACCTGCAGACCTCACGGTTGTTGAATATCTTTGAATTTTAATCACTTATTAAAGTCTTACTTTTTTTATTAGAAAAAAGCAACACAAGTTGAAATATTTTTAAAAGGGTTTTTATCCTCAAGGAATAAGAAAAATAAATTCAGAAAGGCTTTATGAGTGTAGATGGTTTAAAACCTGCAGAAGGGAAACAGATTACTCAGTTTAGTTTAAAATGTTAAAAAGCTCACGAAAGAAGAAGAAATTAGTTTAGAACCTGGCTAAATTGTGTGGCATTTCAAGGAAAACGCTGAAATTCAATCGGACAGCAACAGAAAGACTGGTTAATGACTTAAAATATATGTAGATGAGTCCATATGCATATGTGGGTACCTGCGTAGTCAAGATAAGGCTGTGTTTTAAAATAAAATTTTTTGTCTGATAAGTCGTCAGCCAGGTTGGGGGATAGGCAGCGGTTTGGTCGACGGCTGATAACGGAGTGACCCAGTGAACCCGTCTTGCTTTGCGTTCCCACTCACACAGTCCGGCTTGCACATACCTCCCATTCTGGCCCTGCTTCTCAGTTTCCCTGATAACCACATTGCTGAAGTGGGGCCCTGTCACCTCTGCCTTCTCTTCTGTAGTCATCACCTCCAAAACAAGAGCTAATGCTTAGCTGTGTTTTTATAGGTTGCAGTAAGTTTAGTAGGTCACTTTCAGTTATTTGCCGTCCTGAACTTTGAACTGGCTTTGAGCTTTAATTTGTCCACTCCTTCAATCAGCCCTCATGAGTCTTTAAAGGACATTCACTGTCCCATTAAACATTTATTTGACTATGATTAAAGATTCCTGTCTGAAGAGAAATGGCAGCAACACAGATGCTTCATCTGAGCATCTGTGTTGCTCAGATGAAAAAGGAAATCACTCTCATAACCTCTTTTGATGATGCTCTCACATTTACATCTAACATTAGTTGCTTTCTCTGCTGTGCTCGTCTCCCTCCCCCACTCTCAGTCTCCACCTCCCTCTCAGTGCACTCATGCCCTTTCCTTCTCATTCAGAGTAGGTCCAGATTCACGACTCCAGATTAAAACCAGATTACATTAGATTAATCGTTTTGGAAGCAGCAGTTGCAGCTAAACTGAGCTAAATCCATCTTTGTGCGTGCATATGTGTGCTTAAAAAAGTAAAAGGAATCATGTTACCAATGTGACTTCTATATAGGTGACTATGAGAGGTGATGGGTTGTAGCCTATATATACTCATAATGGTGACGCTGTTGGCACATATTTTCATAACCACCCAGAAATAGGACAGGTACTTCCCGATCTGAGGCTTATTTCAATAAACAAATCTCTTATAGATTACAACTTTTTGTGGTGTGTTGTATGTGTGTGTGTGTTAAAAGTGTTACTATAAAGTGCCTTTTACAAAAGTGACAGTAAAAAACGAAAAAAGTCCAACTAATTGCTGGAATATCAAGTCTGCAGTCTGCTGTTTAATAGCAATGCTTCTAGCAGCTGATTTAAAGCAGCTATTTCAATAACCTGATAAGGATGATGTGTGGTGCTCCTTTAGTTTCCATACCATGAAGCTATGATTTCAACGATAAATATTTCCACACAGCAGAATTAGTCCTTCCAGGAAGCAAGAGAAATGCATATTAGCCCCATATTAGCCTTCACAGCTGACCAGTAGTTCCCAAAAACAAGTAGAGGTTTTGGGAAAGCTACCTGTTCCCAAAAAAAGGTAGAGTGCACTTGAGTCTTTGAATTTGACCATGACAGCAACTTCAAAAGATTTGAAGAAAATGTGACGCTTTGAAAGAAAACACATTTAAAGAATCATTGGCACAGAACAGTGTATAGTTTCAAAAGAGCAAAGAAAACAAGCAGTCTGATCATCATTAGTGTTATTACATTAACGAATTAAACAAAATTATTTTGTGTTGCTCATTTATTTCCGCCTCATTACGTTACTTTCCTTGTTACTTGCCTTTGTATTTTTTGTAAGTCTTAGTTAAAATGAATATCCATACATTTTCATCCTCTTTGGATGTTTTGTAAACTCGAATCTGAGAGTGGAAACTCTCCAACCACAGAAATGGCACTCCCAGATTTGCTAAGCAAAGACAGAGAGCCATCCCGCCTGCCACCTGTTCAGCTCTCGGCGTTTCTGAGTGGACACACAGGATTCTCTTGTCTCTGTGAAATCCTATAGGTCAGAGTCACACATGCAAAGCGCGTTGGTGTCTGGTCTGAATTTGCACAGCTTCTGGTTCAGATGTGTTGCCGTCCTCATGCACACACTCTTGGGCTCCAGTTTCCCATGTCGTCCATGCATCATTAAAATATGAGAATTCTGTTTTAGATTTTTTTTCTGGGCTTCAGATAATAGTTCCTATTATGTTTTCCAACAGTGATTAGTCTCAGCATGGCTTTATGCGCTTGAGCTTAAGATAAAAGTATAAAGCCTTGAAGTCCAACTACCATCAACCTACCAGGACTAATCCCTCTCTTCATGAAGTCCCAGCATAAGCCCATGACTACAGAGGTTTTTGTTTGTGTGTGTTTGTTTGTGAAGAGGCAAGTCACTGTGGGATGAAGGCAAGCCATTGTTCGGCTGCTGGAGGGGAGAAATAGAAAAAGAGGTTGTGTGCTCATGTGGTGATTGCATCTGAATCTGTTAAAACATTTTTACACCTACACCTAAAGGAGAAAGTTCATGTTGTTTGTTTTGTGTAATTTCTAGTTTTATGAGCATGAAATGTTTTTGTTTTTTTTGTCAGCGCCTGGTTGCGTGTGAGGTTGACTGGGAGGGTAGAGGGAAACACACGCAATGGATTGAATTTCAATTAGAGTTTCCCCCCCACCTTCCAAGTCACTCTCTAAAAGCTGCAATCCATCTGTTTTGAGGCACTGCAAGTTAAAAATGGTGGTTGGTTTAGTCATGGTTATTTTTATATGGTTTCCTGGAGTTTCCATGTTTCACGTCTGATTTCTCTGAATTTATTGGGTAGATTATTTGTTTTACCGTCCCGTGCTCAGTCCCCAGTCAAACATGGATGTTTTATGTTTCCAGAAAACCTCAAACACTAACAATTGCAGTGTTTTTGTGCAGTCTCTTAAAATTCATAGCCGTCTGTTCTTTATCAGAGAAAACAACTGCACATGTGGAGGTTGGAGGGCGGTTGGTGGGATAAATCTGCACACAGTTATACAGTGCCTTGCAAAACTCTACAAAACACTACAACCACAAACTTAAATGTATTTTATTTGGGATTTGATGCAGTAGATCAACATAAAGTAAAACAAATTGAAAACCATGTGTCATGGGTTTTTTCCACTTCACAATTATGCCCTGCTTTGTGTTGGTTTATCACATAATCTCCCAACGAGGTGCATTATAGTTTATGATTTAATCATGGTTTAAGCAAAGAGCATTACATTTTAAGAAGTATGAGGACTGCACTATTTTCTACTTTTAGATTTTGGCTGGCGATTTAACCAATTAGTTGTATCCCTTTCTTCTGCTGTAGTTTATTTGCATATTTGTTGAGAATTAGTTCCAGCCTCCGTTTATCTTGAGCACTTCCAGTAACTCCACCAGCTGCATTTTAATGGACAGCAACTGACATTCACATCACGGATTTAGCTTCAAAAGGTAAACACTGTTGCACCAGTGTGACCATGCTCTGTTTTTTTAATGACACACAAGGAGAGCAAAAAAAAAAAACTCTTAACATTTTGATGTGGAAATTTGGTACAGGGGCTAAATTACATTAAATACCTGGGACTGACTTTGCCAAACTTGGAAGCAAAGCCTCAGAAGCCTTGGAGTTGGTATTCGTGTCATGTGTGTGCAGCCATAAGCCAAATCAAAATGATGTCTGGCAAAGGTTACTGCAGAATTCCTTTGCTTTTTTTTTTTTGAAATGACAAGTCACTGTCATTGTGACTCTGAGAAGTCTTCTTTCATCCTTTGTCTGTTATCATTTATGAGGCCTTGGTAAACTTTTGTGTTTGTACACCTGGATTTTATTAGGGAGAGTGGGCAAGGTACCGGTTTGATAAGGCATAGCAGACAAACACAACTTGCCTGTTAGAGATATGGGTCGATCTAATAAAAAGGCACCTATGTGCTGATGGTGCACAAACCCAACATGGCTATTGGCCAAGTCATCTTTGACTGGCTTCATTTGTTTGGGAAATGGGTGAGAAGCTTAAGGGCTGACTGAATAATCTTGTAAAGGAATAAAAACTCTTTGAAGGCTCACCTTCAGCCTTAAAAGTGAAATTTGCAGCGTCAGTGAAATGGGATGCGGGAGTTGTGGGTAGGGATATATCTACATTTAGCTGACAGTGGGAAAGATCAGAACTTAGCAAATGGGCAGAGAACCAAAGGTTTATGTGGGATCTTTGTGACTGACCTAATTGCAGTGAATCTCTTCCATCTTAAAGGTTCTGCTCAGCTGAAATAGTGTTGCATTTGATGCAGAACACCTAACACATTGATGGTACAATGAAGATATGAGATGCAATTACATGTGGAAACAAGGCCTGGCAGCTCACTGAGCTTTTCCAAGGCCATTGTCCTTGAGTTGTTTGAAAGCTTGAGTCGGGTCATAAACCTGATCATAAATGAGACAATGTAATGTACATCCTGTACTTTCAATGTAGATGTCAGTGATGGTTCATTTGGCAGAAATTTACCTCATGAACATGAACTTGCACACATACAGATTCTGAATGTGGTTGAACTAAATAATATTCACAACTCCTGCTTATGTTTGTGTTTACGCCCATACCTCCAGATTCCTACATTTTTTCAGCTGACGGTTCCAGATAAGCAACATCTGTAGGAACTTCATTGTGTTTAAGAACATCAAGAGTTGGGATGGACTGGTAGGAGATTAAAACATGATAACTATCTTTGTTTTGGCCAAAACATTGAAAAATGTTATCAGTTTTGAAACTAAAATTTTTAAATCCTCATATACCTTATGCCTACTCAGAATGTTATACTCTTGTGATGCTCCTATTTTTTTCTCTCACCATCTGATTTTGGTATCTAGGCAGGAATAACATTCAGCCCTACAAGTTTCATTGCTTATGGGGGCATGAAATTGCTCCAAAGCCCCAAGCAACAGCAGACACTGTTCTCTACTCAAACTCATTGCTTTCTCTCTGTTTAACACAGATCCACCATTCCCGCAGCACAATATTAGAGGTATTTTTTTAGGTAACATTTGCTGTCCTTACCTTTTGCCGATGTATCGCTAAGGCCTTGAGTTGGCTGCTTAGCAAGAAAAGAAAGGAACATTAATGAAAAACACCGTTTATAATTTATTATACACATGCAAACACATAAAACCCCATTGCAGGCGGCACCCATTCTGTTAGAAATTCACCGCTGCACTTTTCTAATTTCCATGTTCTGCCCCAAGCTGGTGAATGTGTACGAGGCCTCATAAAGTGGGCTTTGTGCTCCATCTGAATACACAACCACGTGAGTGCGTACTACTGTACGACGAGCAAACCGGCTGGGGGAATGCAGAGGAAAGCCCTTGCCTCAGCTGGGCTTTCACACACACACACTTTTTCTTTTTGTCGGAGGCTTCCAGCCACCAGGATGAGTTACACCAAAGAGAGCAAGAGTCGTGAAGAAGAAACTGGGCCCCTCGCCTTCTGCGTTACTCCTCCTCCATCTCCCTCTTCTTGTTCTTTCATTCTTCTGGGGGATGGGTATGTACAGTGTTGGAGCTCGTGATCTGGCTCAAGTCGAGGGAGTTAAACTGTATGCGCAGACCCACCCTACGAGACTGTTACTATCTGAGGGATGGTATACAGTTTGACAATGATCTAGATCTCTGATTTGGTTTTATTTTCAAATTTGTTGCCAAAGAAACCAACTAAACCAACGCTTACAACGCTTATAGTGAATAGTTTTGTCAATACACTCCAAGGCAGCTGTCATGAACCTCAGGAGTACACTTTGCTCTTCTTCTTGAGTGTGGAGGACCAGTCTGACTTGAAATCGCAGCTAGAGAATAACGACAGAATAGAAAAGACTAAATCAATGTCAGTCCCACATTCTCCTCTTAATTGTCATCTTCATCTGTCGAAAACAAATAACATGTTTTGTAGGAAGATGACAAAGAAGAGCGAATAAACTCAAGAATGCTTCAACCTTTCCACATTAAAGAGCTATCTCAGGATTTAAATAGTTATAGGCATGCAAAATGTTACCAGCACTATTTAACTTTTATTTTGTCATTTACTAGAACTCCAGCTTTGTGGGTCCCATCTTACAGCTAGTCCAAAAGGGGCTGAAACTAAGGCAGACTTTTACCTCCTTAACACAAGTTCATTTTCAGGAGCATCACGGCAGTTTTAGTGAATAAAACAAAATCCTTCTGCTTCATCTTTAACATTGTGTAGTAATTTGCAAAAAGGGTAAATATTGTGTATACATGAAATGGAGGTTGGAGGTGTTGCATCTCAAATGATCTTCCTTCTTGAAACACTTACTGAAAATGAAGCATATTCAGAGTAATAGAAAAGACACTGCAAAATCAAACAGCTATAATATTTAACTTGTTCTACTTTCCACCAGACAGTAACTCTGACTGCTTTACATGTTCCCTTTTCAGAATGTGTTTCACACAGAAAGAGCATTGATGGTGCACCACCTCCTGCTTTCATTTCCTATGTAAATATTCACTGCAGTGTGTAAATTACCACCAAAGGCAACAACAATTTCAAAGTTCAGAAAATCAAGTTTGCCCATGACACTTTGATGCTTTTAGTATTGGAGTTGTTTAAAGACTATTTAAGTCAATTTGCTTTCGTCTTCCATGTCTTTTTATTGGGGTTTTACATAAGCAGAAGTCTATTTTGGCCTCAGCCTCTCTTGGACGAGTAGTTAACATCGACCTCTACGAACAACTAATCTGGATTTGCACTTGGGACTTTTTTTTTGCGCTTGATTATCAAAAGTAATTGGTTTTACTTAAATTACAAGTGAAATCTTTCAAGTCTAAAATGTTTTCTGAAAATTCAACACCTTTGTGAAAATATTCTAATTATAATTCAGTAACTTTTCCTCTAAAACGTCATAAGAAAGCATTAACGGTGTCGGAGGGACATAAATTAAATCTGACAGAAGGTATGAAACTAATAATATAATACTCTTATTATATCACCAGTGCACAGCAGACCTTTCTCCCCATATGCAGCAATCAGATAGTACAATTGCTCAATCTTCTACTTTCATAGTAGCTATAGCACAAGTGTACTGTGGAGATTTTGTTTTATTTTAAATATTTTGGGAAAATACGTTGGTCAGAAATCCATTTTTATCTGGGCGCTTGAGTAAAATGTGGATAATTATTTTCTAATTGGCTTCACTGTCCAGTTTAAAAGGAACAATGGAAAGAAACTATTTCCAAAGTGTTTTCTTCCTTTCTGGGAGCTTCGTCTCTGGAATATGGGTTAGTGTGCCGCATACTGCCTTGCTGCGTCTTCCTACTTCCCCTTTCTTTTTTTTTTTACTTAGCTTTTCTGAGCTTTGTTTTATTTTCTTGCTCATGGCACAGTTTTCCTTTTTTATTTCTGCTGCTGCAGCAAAACATTGTCACACAGACTACAATAATTTGTAGAAGAAGAATAGAAATAGTAAGGGATTATCTAGTGTATGTTGCAGAACCTTAAATGCTTACATAAGCCCTTTTTAGAGCCTGGTGTCAGTTGGCTGCAGGTTGAACTTTCCATTTCTCCTGTTGCCAGGGATGCCCTCATCCTCCCTGTGGTGGTATCAAGCAATTAAAGTGTGTGTGCTACCTTAGTTATCGCTGTACTTCTGCAGACTGCGTTTAGATATTTTCAGTGCGTCGACTGACTTTTATAGCATTAGATATCAACAGTAAATCTAGTACAGAGTATTCACAGATGTGCCTTTTCCCCAACATTTAGGAGAATTACTGCTTAGAGAACAGATCTAATACAGCTGAATTAATGTAATTAAGAGGGTTTGCCAATAATCTAATTGTAAGATGAATAACCGCTGGAAAACTGGAAGTGCAGGTTCATAGATGAATGGTGTCTAACCATTCGATTTTGCAAAATTGATTCTGTTTAGAAGGTCATTTTAGGGATTTGGTCTCAGGGGTGGATTGTTGCAAAGACAAATTTGGATCTTTAATCCTATCTTTAGCATTAAGTAGTATTAGCATTTATCTTTCCAAGTTGCAACACCACAAGATAGAGGGCCAGCCGGTTTTATTCGCTCAGCCTCATCGTCTCTTCCTCTGTCTCGTTCTTTTGCTCATTTTCTGTCTCTCATCTATCAAGCTCATCCTTCCTCTTTCTGTCTCCTCGCTTGCTCTCTCTGCTGCTGTATGATCACTGAAAACTGTATGGAGACAGTAAGAGACCTCATAGAAGAGCGGCTGACGCCATTGGCTGGCTCGCACTCCACCCTCACTCACGATTGGCCGTAGGCCTCGACATAGGACTCAATCAGCTGGGTGGAAGTCTATGTAGGTCAGTGTGTAGCGATGTGAGCTGTCTTTCTCGCTCCATTCCCCTCCTCCACTGACTTGGTTTTGGCGAACCGGCTGTTGTGTTAATTGGCTACGTTCCAAATTTCAAATCCTGACTTGAGGGCAGAAACGAGAGGCAGAGGGAGCTCAAAAACGAGAAGAGGGGAAGTTGAAGAAGCGACGAAAAGGAAGAGGGCATAGAAGGGGGATGGGGATGGGTAAAAGATTTGTGCACCCTGTTGCACTCAGCATTGCAATATTACAGTGCCTTTGTAAAACATGAACACTTGTGAAGCAGTTAGAGATAAACTATCTGATAAATATGGAAGAACACATCAAAATTATTTGGTTTAAATAATGCAAGAGTTGGAATAAAAGGAAACAATAAGCATCTGGGAGCATAACTGATAAAAAGCATAGTGTCTTGCAGATATATTCATTCCTCGTGTATCATATTACAACCATAAACTGAAAGTGTTTTATTTGATTTTATATAATAAACAAACACAAAGTATTGTATAATTGTGACGTCAAAGGAAAAGCATATTTTTGTTTTAAACATAAAACTCTTACAAAGATTCAGCCGCTGAGTCAATACTTTACAGAACTATGTTCCCCTGCAATTACAGCAACGCGTCTTTAGGCGTGTGCTGCTAGGTTTGCATTATATATAGAAAGAAACTTTTTGCATTTTCGTCAGTCCAAGATAGTTTAAACTCAGTCAGATGGGTCTGATTTGTACAACCCCTACAGCAGCTCTGGTTTTTAGAGGTCATGCTTTTGCTGCAATGTGAAATTCCACCCAAGTTTTAACCAAGTTTAAAAAAAAGTTTAAGCATAATTTCTTATGGCATTCTTCTTACCACTTTCCCACAGCTTCCATAAAACTACAATACTGGTGTCCATTGTTAATAGTTGGCTAATAAAACCCAAATAAAATGCATTGAATGTTGTGGTTTAATATGACAAAGTATCTGGTATACCTTACAGACTACAATAGATTTTCTTCTGTTTTATTATGTTGGTGTATCAAAATACCCAGCTTTTGTTAAGCCTCACTATCTGGCAGACCGCTTTGGATCCGAGATGTTTAGTGATCTCATCTGTCATGTTGTGACTGCATGGGCACAGTGAAGCCATTCATATGCATGGCAGTCCTACCACAGCTGCCTCACATGTCCTATTCGAGCTTTTAAAGTGAGTGCATTGCCCAAGGAGAAGACAGCCCGGCGTTTCTGTGCGCGGCTCGACCGGTGAATAATTCACGCTAACCCAGATTCTTCCACAGTGTTTACTCTACCCCCAAGTACTCCCACAGACACCCAGCAATACACACACTTGTGCACCCACCATAAGTGGTGCTCCCTAGGCGTTGCCCACAGCAGACTAACCCAGACAAGCAGACTGTGAAAAGCAGACAAAATAAAGTCTACACTTCACTTTACTACTCCCTCTGCACCCAAGTCTGTCTGCATACTTCACATTAAAAGTGCCTTGCAGCAGTGTGTGTTCTCTGCAGCCCTCCCTCCTTTTGACTGCCTGTCTCTATCTAACCCATCTCACCCCTTTTCTAAATTAAATAATTTTTTTAGGAACCCACTGTAGAGTACGCTAGAACCCGTTGCAGTTTGAATGCAGTTCAACCCACATCTTGTAAATCTTGTCTGGACATTTGTGTCTTCTTCTCACTCTGCCCTGGCTTTGAACTTATTATACTGGATGCAAGCTACTCAAACTCATCTGCACACACACACATGCACACGCCCCTGCACACGCACACACAGAGATGGGGAATGACTGACTTTAGCCTGACTTTACCTCTCTTACTCATCGAGACGCTGACCCACTTACAGCACAGTGGCACACCAGACGGGATTTTCAGTCTACGGCATTCTGGGAAAAAAATAAGCTACAAACAACTGATTCTGCGTATGCATAAACATATGGACTTGCTCATTCAGGAAGTATTAATGCAGATATCGGAACACAGTTTGCTTTGATGGCATCAAATAATCAGTAAGTTTGTTCAGTGGTGACAAAAAATGTCCTATTTAACAGATTTAAATAGGACACTATTGATAATATCACATATTGATAATATCACAAAATTACATGCAATTCTTTTTGACTAAGTGCATTCCTGCACAAAGATCCGTCCATCCTGTCCTGTGCTTATCTAAGATAGGGTCGAGAATGAGGAAGGAAACCCAGATATTATTCTCTCAAGTAACAATCCTACTTGAGAGATTGTTCTGGCAAACTCAAGGCCAGAAGAGAAATGCTCCACTGCATGCTGAAAATCAAGGCTGGGAGACATCAATAAAAGCATATCATCTGCATAAAGACACATATGACTCACTGAACTTTTCAAATCAAATATCAATCTCTCCACGAAAATAGAAAAGATTAATTACACCCTCATTATTGTACATTCAGTAGGCTTATAAAACCCTGGCAATCCTAGCATACTTTAGCATAGTAAGCTTGTCTTACCATGAAATGTTGTTGATTTATTAAAAATGTTGCAGATTTTCAAATGGCTGCGAGAAATGTTTTTGTTGTTTCTCCCTTCTTTGACACATATTTGGACAATCTGGTCTGAATTTGCAAAAAAAAAAAAAAAAAACAGTCCCAAAGACTTTGTCTGTGCTTTTGCATTATTACATGCCTTTTTCACAGGCTCCTTAAAATCAGACTGTATATAGAAAGACACGGGTAAAGACACACTACTTAAGCACATAATAAAGTATATTTAGTGTAACGACACCTTAATATAATAGAATGGTAGAAATTACTCAAGACTTTTTAGCAGGGAGCAAGACACATACATTAAAACTTGTTTAACTGCTTTGGGTTGGAAAGAGCCACCTCAGCTCTTTCTCTCATCCTATGACTAAGCAGGACAGCAAACGCCAACACTTCCCTTTTTATATTGCTTATTTCGGTTGGTTTGACAACACGTGCCACACCATAAGTGGTGGCATGTGGGGAGGTCAGTATGTTAGTTAAACAGGGTAAAAGTTGTAACTTTAATTTTTTTTTTTAATGTTTTTTCAAAGTTTCAAATGTTTTGAGAAATTTACTATTGTCCTTATTTTCTTGCATCTCCTTATTTTGCTATGTCTTTTAATTTTTTCTGATCCTATGTGGACTTGTTGCATTACTAGGATTCAGCAGCAACTGTCAAAGCTTTATCAGTCTGTGTTAATGTCCTGGTTAGTACTTTTTTCGGTTACAGTTTCACACACAATGAAACAATGTGTGAGCACGTGTGGGTTTCTTTTTACCAGCATGTGGAAGGTGTGGTGTTGATCCACTCAGAAAAGGCCTATGCAGCTCAAATCCAGTCAGTGCATATTTTTTCTGTCGTTTCTCTTTTTCTTCTATTTTTTACCTGTGTATACCACAAGGCTTTCTCTCATGAGTTCCAAAGGACAATCAGACACACCCTTTTCAAAAGCACTCTGTGTACATGTTCTTGTTTGACAGCGAACGCTTGAGTACTTTCTACCTTTTCTGTCTCTACTGAGAAAGGAACGTGTAGGAGGAATAATATAAAGAGATGGAAGGAGAAAAGTTGGGAGGAGGAGGGGTAGATTTCTGCTCAACAGTACAAACTGGGAGAAGAAGCTAGAGAGTAGAGTTCTGGCCTGCAGCCAGCAAGTGCCACCATGCAGCTTTTGTGTCTAGGTTTGACTTCGAAAGGACCTTTCAGAGAGAGGAGAAACAGAAGTGGGAGATGACAGAAATATTCAGAAACTGGGTATGATGGAGTCTTCGAAGGAGAAGAGACATGAGGGGACATGCTGAGGGACTGAGAAACTAATTAGATGGGAAAGATGAGGGTATAAATTAAAGTTTATCACTCTCTCGTCACATTTTTGTGAAATTTCAACCTAAAATTTTATGTGGATTTTGTAATGGTATCAAAAAGTTGTTCATAGTTTTGGACAGCAAAAGTGATACAAGTTTTAGGTCGGAAATTATTGTAAATGTATAACTTATCTTTAAATTTGGGAACAATACCGCTCTTCCACCACTGAAAAACTTGGTCCAGCTCTGCTCTTACCCCTGACAACAAACAGCTCCAGGTTTATGAGTTGTAATGATTTTAGAAAACCCAAATGTAACTCAGCATTTGCATACTCTTTCAAAGGCATTAAAGAATGGAGCAAACTCCTTGACAGTCATAAACTTTCCGCTGACCTGAAGGAGTTTTCTTGTAGTGTCAGGAAAGTGCTATTAGAAAACCAGCAGGATCAGCACTGAAAATTGAAACTGTAATTATGGCATTTAGTACAGTTTTTATTGTGGTAATTTTATAGGACTCAGAACAGTGATTGTAAACAGGGTATGTGTGAACACTGATTGTATGTTGTTTGATTTTAGACTGTAGAATAGCAGTGTCTGAAGTGTTTTGGCTGCTGCAGCCCCCCCATACTTGTTGCTAATCAGGAGTCGGCTTAAATCTTCTCTCTACATATAGAAGAAAATGTTATCCATGGAAAAAGGATTTCCTGAAACATCCTCCAATAAGTATGAAAAATCTAAACTAAGTGCAAAGTTTGGGACAGAACAAAATCAGAGCGTTTTTATGATTTGGAGGGATGTTTTTTGTACATTTGGACACATTAGAACACATGATGCCCAAAAACACTGAATCCTGGATGAAAACCTGTTAAAGTCACTAAATGACTCAAATTTGAGATGGTTTGTTTTGGTCAAAATAAACACATTGAAGTTTGAGATTTTAACATGCTAGAAAGACACTACACCAGCCTTTTCAAATGACCCTGTTCACCTCTCTTTTTGTCTCATTTTGGACGTGACCAAAACATGGCAGCGGATGTGAGAATTTCCAGCCTGATCTTTGAGCCAAGCTAAGTATGTTAGTGTGTGTATTGTCATGTATGAAGCGTAGAGTTTAAGCTGTGAGGACCTCAGAGAGCCAGGACAAAGAGATGGATGAAGGGCCTCTGGTGAACCCGTTGAACCCTCTCTGCTTTGGGGTAACTGGGTGCAAAGATGCCAAAGTTTGCACCCACCAGTAACCCGTCCATAGGAGTGGAATATTTAAGTTCATGTCCCTCAAAATGAATACAGAGACTTATACCAATATAACAATATACAGTATGCTCAGACTGTGCTAATAAAATTCCTCCAGAGTGACCATAGTAATGAAGTTCACATCAAAGAGGGTTAGATGAAGCCAGGCATTGTAAAAATAACAATACTGCCCAGAGTTTGAAGATAAATTATGAGTTTAATTCACTTCATGAAAGCAACAACATACTTGGTGGTAATGATTTACAGGGTTTACATTCCTCAAAAAATGGAATAGTACAGAAAATATGTTTAGCATTGCTTGGGCCTTTTGCCTAAAATAACATATTTTCATCCTTCTTAGCGTGTTACTAATCTACCTTAAACATTTAGGTTTTAAGCCAGACAAATTGCATAAAAGTGTAGATTTTATCCTAAATACTAAAAAAACTTGAACGGCTTAAGATTAAAGAAAATGGGTCAAGACGGGGATAAAAACCATCACAAAAAATTCTGGTATGTACTGCTCAGCACACTGTGCAGCAGCTGTGAGTTACAGTCCCTGTTTAGAGTTCATGTCCTGTTTCAGCAAACCACAAACAGATAACAGCAGGGGTTTAGTTTCAGTCAATTCAGCTGATTTATTACTTCACAATTTGTTCGTTTTTTTTTTTAAATACTTGTATGTTTTAATTAATGTAAAACCCTTTAAATGACCCCTCAGAAATAAAATCAATTACTATTAGGAAATTGAAACAGAAACTTTGAGAGTAGGCTTTAATAACAGAAATATCCATGCTTATCTTCTCTTTTCAAGGAGTGAGTAGGATATGCAGATTTGAGCTGACGGAGCAGCATCGGGTTTGGCATCATCATCTCCTCCAGAAGTGATTAATGAGCTTAACAGAAGCATGCTCCTCTCACATAAATAGACGTGGGTAAACCTAATGTTTGCTTGTCACGTACGCGCACACATGTCCACGCCTACACAATGCACACACAGAATGTATCCAGCTTTAATTGTGTTGGACACACTCATACATGAACTTAAACAATCCAGCAAAGTGGGTCACGGGGTCATGGAACAAAAGCTGGGCTTCCAGACACCAGGATTTCAAAGGGGCCCTTTGACATTGGGTTTAGAGGAAGTGAGGAAATCATAAGAAGCGAAGGGGGAGGCTGTAAGGTGGAGTGTTGTCATTTGAAAAAGAGAAACTGCCTTTTTATCAAAATCATTTTTATGGTGAAGTCTTTTTTGTGTGTGTTTGGAGAGTTTGCACGTTGACCTTGCATGTTTAAAGGTTGCATTTGCAGAGATGGTCACATACAGGGCAAAAATTTGAGAAGAACATAAAGCTGAGGCAAGCTACTGCTTTCCTTCCTCTGGTCTTGAAACAGGAAGTCACGTGTTTCCTCATGAGGGTTCAGCCTTTAGGGGCTTAAGAGAAGTTCCCTGTTGCTGGTGGGGACTCTTTACATGTGCTTTTAGTGTGTTTGCAAAGGTTAGAATCTCCCCTTTGTCCTAAAACACACATGGAAGGCTTACTCAAAACAAAGGACAACGTGCATGAGCAAAAGCATGTCAAAGACCTTCAGTGTGTTTGTGCTTCCCTTTCTCCAGCTGCTCAGCTGGTGTGCAGGCAGGCAGACAGAGGGCCGGCAGTCCTGCAAGTGCTGACATCAGCAAAGGAGGAGAGACAAAAACAGGAGCATATAGGGGGAAAATGCACTCAGATAGAAAAACTTTCTAGTGCTGGGATGATGAGTAGATTAGATTAACTAATACTCCTCTTATAAATTCCTTCAGTCTCAGAGTAAATGTACTCACTCTATTAATCTCTGTTTCTACATTACCTGAACAGCAAAGGAAATTTTGAGAAGAGGGGGTTAAAATTTTCATAGCTGATAATGTTGATGTATTCTGTGATTTCCAAATTTATATTTTCTGTCTCTCTAGCCACTTCATAGTTTCAGCTTCCTTTCTATTGTCCTCAGTTTTGGCAAATTATTATCTGATCTTGCTTCATTTCGTCACGCTGCACAAGGTTGAAATGAATATTGAGAAGAAATTTATTTTTAGGACAGTTAAGTCAATTTAAAAAGGACTCAGACCAGATAGGATCAATGATAAATTTTAATTTTTTAAGACACATGGTGGTGGTATCATGCTACTGGTATGCTTTTCATCAGCAGGGACAGTGCAGATGGAAGGAGACACAGGACAATCATTGCAGAAAACATAGAGGCTGCAAAAGATTTAAGGCTGGAGCCACAGTTCACTTCACAGCCAAATAACAGCCCTAAGTTCACAACAAGAGCTATAATGAAATAGCTTAGATCAAACCATAATTTTTTACGACTTCTCTGTCAAAATCTGGGCCTAAATTGAGAATTGAGAATTTGTGGCAAGACGTGAATGAAACTGACGAAGTGTAAAAAAGTTCAATGAGCCTTAATACTTATGCAAGATGTACCTTCAGTAACTTTTATAGCAACAACTTGTTATTTTATAAGAATCTTAATCTCAGGAAACCACTGCATAAATGGTCTTTTTTACAGCCATCTGCAACCTGCAAAACTTATGTAGAGATGGCGTGTGAGCTGGTGTGTGCAATGTATCTGTTTTTAGCATCATGAGCATCACGAGCCCCCTGAATAGTAGTGGTGCCTCAACATTAATTTGCACCAGATGTGAAAGTCCACTATTGCACCAGAACTCGACACGCATGCAAGCAGAAATTGGCATGTGACCAGATCCGAGAGGCTGGAGTTACTCCTTTATATGGTTAACATGTTGATGTGATCTGATCTATCCCCAGGAGATTTCAACTCACCTTCAGAGGACTGAATTGAAAGTTTTAGAGGTTATTAAACTGCAAACGTCAACAGACAGGAAGCCACCCACACTAAGTCCCATGGGTATGGCTGCAGTCGAGCCCTGATGTATCATGAGCGGAGTGTGTTGTGGAAACACTGGTTCAAAGACGCAGCAGATGTCAGTGTCAAAAACACCCGTTCGCACAATGTGGAGGGAGGGTCAGAGACTTGGAAAAAGCAAGAATCTCCTGAAATTTTGATCCCAAAAAGAATCCAGTTCATGTCATCCTCATGGTCAGTGCACATTCACCAAAAATCATTACAAGAAGCGCTCGTCGCTTTGGGACAGCGCAGGACATCCCTGCTGGGTTTTATCAGTCCCAGTTCCAGGACACCGTGTCCTCAGGCTACGGAGCAACTGAGCCTGCCAAGAACATAGACAGACACACATAAACACACACACACAAGCACGCAAGCAACAGAAAGCACTCAGTAAAGACAAAAGCAACTTCTCCACCAAGAGGGAAAAGCAGCTTGGCAAGGGAATCGAAAAGCAGCACGCTGCAAGAATCCTCTCATTTTTGTGAATTTTAAAAGTTGGAGCTGCACCACACCCAAACATTGTCCATTCAAATAAACTTGGTTTGTCAGACCATCTGCCACACAGTATTAAAAATTCAAAGAAGCTAACTTAGAAACAGATTCTGAGAACTAAGATAAAACTTATGTTACGATACACTGTATTTCATAAAAATGTGGGGTAGCTCTATTTTACAGTATAAACACTGTTCACAAAGCGACTGCAATAAAAGCTTGTTGTTAAGAAGTTAGCGTATTCTATGACTAAAATGTAAATATGAGTTTTTTTAAGTCAGCGGGTGACTTTATTTTTCAGTTATACCATCAGTTTCAATGGAAATTAGACTAACCTTCAATGATATTTGACTCATATTATGGAAGACAAGCTGCATCCTCATCTGCCAGGGAGGCAGCTTGCTGACCGAGTGACGATTCAAGGAATGTGGCGTGCTAGGACATGGAGGCTGGGCAGCTGAGCCGTTAGCTGGGAATAATTAGAGCTGACCTACATGGACCAACTACAGAATTGTTACGCATCTGAAAAAGGAGATTACGATGTTGTGTTTTTCTTTTTTACCATTTCAATACCACTCTCTTTGGGCCTGTATAAAAGTGGTTGCCATAGAGACTGAATACAAACCAGAGAAGATATAGTGCTGACCAAGCTTGTCACAGCTTGCACTGTGTGCTGCTTGCACTAGACAGAAGATACTTGACAAGGGCCTCCCACCCCACAAGTATGTTTGGTCTGCTGTACCTTATTTTCACTGACCTGCATAGTTTGGATTGGTATAGTTCTGTCACTATTTTGTCTGTTCTCATACAAGCAACCCATGCCGCACTATTCCCGGGCCCCCTTCAGTTGTAGGTCTATCGGACAATGGTACGGTACGATTAGGGTGGAACTACTTGCATCACACAATACAGTCCATTGAATGTGGGACAGAAAGATGTCACTGCTTGGGGCAAGCATGAGACTTGGTAATGCATGTCACATGCATTACTATTTGGGTTGAACCCCAGGGTTAGAATGGGGCAAATTATCCATTGTCATCCAAGAAGCCTTGGAACTGAGGGCTCAAAGTGAAAGATCGCTTAATGAATAAAATATCCTGCTTTTATAAATTTGAGCTTAAGAGGACAAATGACAAATGAGGCCCTCAAATTAAATGCAATTTGTCAAAAAAAAAAAGGAAATTGAAGGTGACAGAGAAGGACAAGAAGTAGAGGGAAAGAGAATACTCTGAATATTAGGACTAGTGGGGTGCCTACATGATTAATTACAACTCTGCATGATAGAAACAGCATGGAGGAGTGACAGGGTGATGTGGGGATGTCAGAATCATTTATGATTATCAGTTAGCAACTGTTGTTATTCCTCTAGGACAGTTTCCTGCAGGTAACATGTAATTCGTTTGGGAAATGAGTCTAATATCTATCTGAAGACCTCCAGATAAGAGGAGTGAAATGGAGATATGAAGCAGGAAGGTATTTTTGGCATCTGCAGTTACATTTAGAAAAATCTTTTACATCTTATCAGTTTATACAATATATATCTAATCATCCTCTGTTTGGAGGAGTCCATCTTACAAACTCTACCTCATTTAATGCATCACAAAATTTAACTGGATGGAATCACTGTTGCATAATTATCAGAAAATCAAACTGGAAAGATAGCTTTGTGCTGACTTGTGACCTGCACACCTGTTGTCTGCACTGAACTTCTTATTAATGCGGATTGATGTTGGTGATAATAGTAGTTTTCAGGGAATTTCCTGTTGAAATGTCTTTCTCAAGCGAGTGAGCAAGTGAGTGAGAGAGTTTCCCACATAAAGCATAATGTTACATCAACTCTTTTTACTATTATTATTTTTATGACTCAGCTTTTCATTGACTCATCAAAGCAGTTTTGTTAAAGTGTATCTGCTCTTTTAAGCAGATACTTCTCTCCTCAGTATTTGCTTTTTTGTTTTTGTATTTTACATCACAATGTAGGAATTTTGACTTCAGTACATTTTTTTAAATTAACTGCATTGAAGTGTTTATGAACTGCCTGCTAAAGGTTTTCGCTCCAATACATTTGTCTCCATTTGTGGAAAACAGAGACAAATGGTACATAGGGATGCACCAGTATGAACATTTGGGCCAATAACCAATGTTTATCAATATTACGACCACACCACTGACTTCACCATTGTTATACTTTTTTCAGTTAATAATGCATGATGTAACTTCTATTAGAAAAATGTTTTATACATATTTGTTAAAACTGTCACTATGTCATGACAGTATAATATGAGACACATGATTTGTGATAAGATCAAGCTCCTCCTCTTCCTCTTTGTGCTATTGAATAACACTCACAATTGCATGATTGACAGCACTAAGACCCACCTCCTGCTTCTGATTGGTTGCTTCTAGTTGGCACTGGAAGCAGTGGGAGAAGGCAGAGGATTTTTTTTTTTTTACAGATTATCTGTCTCCTACTACACAGTCAGAACGTAGTGACAGTTTCAATGAATATGCAAAAAGTATATATATTTTAAAATCTTGCATACTTTAAACTCTTCACAATCAAACAAACACTGCATGACCGACTTCTTCCACTCCCAACCAAGAAACAAATGTCAACAAGATGGAAATAAATATCGGTTGTTATACCCATTTTATTGATCTGCTCTCATACCGATGCTAGTGCCGATATATTATGCATCCCTAATATTTCAGTTTTTAGTTTGAAGGCAATCCAGAATCTTAGAAGTAGCACTCTAACCCTTTATCAACATATTTTGATGAATTTGTTTACTATCTGTTTCTGAATGACCTTAGATAGGGGGTACGTTTTTACATCTCTTAGCCCACTTCATGTTGTCAGACAGGTTCTATTTATGAACTCTTAGAAACCTAGGCTGGGGTATGATTCAGCTGCACAAAAAATTTAGTTTATTGCAACTAATTTTAATTTAATAGTGGGGATATATGTTTTACATAGAGTCAGGTTGTTTGGCTAGCAATTTGTCCTTAATAAATAAAGTCACAATTGTAAAGCTGCTTTTTACTCAGGTCATCTTTGTCTAATATCAACATTTATTTGACCATGTGAAACCTTCCAGTGTGAGAAAAAAGCAGAAACAAAAGGAATTCGTAACAGGAAACAACACAGCTTTTGCAATAAGTTTGACAAATAAACACAAACATACCTTTGCACTTGATGTTTGTGTATATGCTGCAGCCCTGATTAAAACACACTGACCTAGTGAAGCTATGCGAGGGTAACATGACTTGCAGGCTTTTTCAATGACCTGCAACGATTGGCTGTTAGATGTGGGATGGGTTAGCCAACTCCCCCAACACCGAGCCAGCCTATTGGAGAAAATACAGGAGTGTACAAGGCGTTCTTTGAGCATGTGGCCTTACACAACAGAGTCCACACAAAATACAGGAACAGGCAGAGAGAAGAGGGAGAAAGGTAAAAGAGGCAGCAGATTTGTTTGGATTTAAAGGACCCAGCACTGTTGAATGTGACCAGGCCTCCTTTAAGATCTGAATTTGTTTACAAAAATTAAACCGCATGAATATAAACAGATGAAGGTGTAACCGAAGTCCTTCTGGCAACTTCCAGATCCCCATTCAGCTCATGCACATAAACACAAGTTGGAGGGAGAGCGAGAGAGAAAGACACAGATCTGCTGGCTGGGAAAAGGCACTCATGATTGAAGAGAATGGAATGTTCTGTCTGCAGTCCAGAGCTTCAAGCAGCTGGAACCTGGACCCAGTGTGTGTTTGTGTGACGGGGTGTGTGTGTGTGTTTGCAGGGTCACAGTATAAATAACCTTCCCTTCTCTGCATCGTTAGCACAGATTTGCCAGGCGGTTTATTTATAAAACTGGCTTATACGTGCCAAAGACCTGCATGTTGTCTACACCTCTGCCTCAGGCCATAATTATGCTAACTTCTAGGGGCTTATGAGCAACCGCAAATTCAAGGAAATCTAACATTTACATTTTTACTCCACCCCGTTTTTCAAATACTGTAAAATGTACTATTATTTTACATCGCACATGAGATAACATTTTTATGAAACACCAACCATTTTCAATCACAAGTTTATGAGAGTGAGGCCTTTTAATGGACTTTGGAGAGCAAGCATAATCATTTTGTGTTACGTTATTCAGAAATAACATAAGACATATATTGAGTTCAACTTTTAAAATTTGGGTTCTTTTTCTTTATTTTAAAGTGCAGTTCTTTGTGTCCAAGCTTTACATATGGTTAAGTTGACTTACTTTTGAGTAGGCATGTAAGGCGATACCACATCAGAGTATATGTTTTTCCCTTTGTTGGTCCTTTTTATCTAAAACCACTTAGTGAAATTCTGTTAAAAAGAAGCAGAGATGGGTGTAAACAACAAATGAGAAATAGGGAAGCATAAAAAATACTACAACATAACGATGTCTAAACAGGTTGAAAACTAATTGCTGTTGATCAGAAAGATACAGACAAAAAACTATTACTATTTCTTATAATAATGTTTCTTAATAGTTATTAATAGTAAAAATGAACAATTTACACTGTTGAATAGTTTTGTAGCTCCAACAAAGTTAGCTAAGACTTGACATACAGTAGATAATCAACTGAAGCATGGTGCATTATTCAGGATGCAGGAGTTTTGTTCTTTATTGTAGATAGTTTTTAGGAAGAAAATATCTTATTTTGTTTCATTGTTAACAGACTGCATAAGGACAGAACAGAAAATCAGAGGAAAGATTGTCGAAGTCTATAGAAATACCTATTGAAAGACTTTGTAGAAAGCTCAAACAGAGTATTTCTGCATAATGTTTGTGTCTCTTTTTAATACTTCTGAGAAACCTTATTTTTAATCGCAGCCATTTGTCCCTCCATCCCGTGTTAAATCATGACTGACATTGTGCTAAATGTCCGCTTGACCCCAGCAGCAAGCAGTCACTGTTGACATTAGACTCAGATTAGTGCTGGTTTACATAATGGCTGAAAAAGTGGGGTTATGTTTGGCCAAGAATCAAGCACAGACACATGCACAGTGTGCATGTGGGTAGTTATGTACACCACCGGGCTCAGGCCACAGAATTTGTCCTTTCAAAGCAGTGAAAACAGAATTAAAAGAGGTTAAGGTGTAATGTAAAAGATTGGTTCTGCAAGATTAGAGCACTTTAACCTTTCACCTGGTCCTGTTTTAGGCGATATCACGGTGAATAAAATTCCAAGAAAGAGCTAGCAGCACTTTCTTGGAATATAAATTAATGAATACATGTATTTTTCATCAGTTTCCAGCAGTAACTTTGGAGCATCAGGTTAAGGGAGGTGCGCATTTTACACAAAGAACATGGAACCTTGTAAAGTAAAACTGACCTGGTTCATATATATGAGTTCAGATATGTGCTGTAGCTGGGTGATGAAATACACATGCAACACCACGGACACCCGCCCTTTTCTGTACTGCCTGGCTACATCAGCCAATTTCACTCCACCAATCACCACTGCTTGAGCTGGGATGGATACAACCAATTAGAAAGAGCACTAAGAATCATCTGGACCAATCAGAGGATGCTGCTTGAGAACTACCTTTAGGAGGTTCATTATATTTACAGCACAAGCTTTCCTTAGACATGGGCTTAATTCTCCAGGAGGTCTTTCAATCCATTTGAAATGGTTTATTGAAAACATCCAAAGAGAGATTTACATAATCTGAGATATGAGTTCATTACACACCCTAATAAAAATCAGAGGTCACAGAAAAAGGGAGGGAAAGGGATTCCTTGCGTGGTTGCTGACAGTGATTAATTGTTCCCACATGTTGCTGACTGACAAAACGTCCTCTGTTCCCCTGAGCTTAGCCTGCAGCTGGTGGACACACATGCAGACACACATTGCTGTCTCACAAAGCAAGTTCAGCTCTATCAAGACTCCCAGCTTTTAAAAATGTTATATAATATTCATAAGTAAAACATAACATGGGAAAAAAAAACTGATATACAATAAAATAAACAATTAACAGCTGATTACTACAATACAAATATCCCTCCAGCAGTCAGTGCCTATTAGGTTGCTAAAAGGTTTGCTGTGATGAACACATTTTCACTTTGCAGTAAAGGCATGGATAAGGGATATTTTATGCTAGTTTGTACTCCATAAAACATTATTTCATTGTTTTTTCTGTGCTTTCCTAAACCTGTTCCAGTAAGTTTGGGCTGTATATTGTGTTTGTGTGTTATTTAGCTCCTGTGGTTGCTTAGTAGGAGCTATGAATCAGAGCTGCTGTCTCAGTGTGCTGTTTTTATTAATGGGCTTTGGGAATACCCAGGAGGAGCTAGAGTAATAAAAATACTGTACCCTGTTCACACTGTGATGTACCATGAGCACACCAAGCACCATTCAGGGTTTTATTCAGAAAGAAAAAGCAAAACAAACATTTTTGTTCATTGAAAGACAAAACAAATTCACTAAATATGTGATGTGTATTTTTGAGTTGTATATCAGAGATAATGAGCATAAGGTTTTTGCAATATGAGTATGTAGGAGGATATGCAGCTATCAGTGTTACTGTTCTCATTGCTGATATTTCCACCTCTTTATCTTGCATTCATCATCTTCTCACCTCCTCTTTCAATCAGTCACCCTCGCTCTCACTTGGCACCAGATCCCCAGTTCTATACTGTCACTGTTCATGTTGGTAGAAATCTCCTTTTGTTTTTTTTATTGCCACTCCATCACACTCTGCCCTGAAACATTCTGTTTGACATTTCAATAAAATATGTGGTCACAGAGAGAAACATAAGATCAGCATCTTTGTTGGACAGAGGCAGTGAGAAGGAATAAAGGGATGCAGAATGAGGAGATTGGCAGGTGAAAGCTTGATACATTGTTGCATTTATTCCTCTTTTTTCCTCTTAAAATATCTGTTCAGATCTTTCTGGTGGCTGGAAACATTTAGTCACAATGTGTGTCAATTCATATGTGTGTTTTAAAAAGCTTGGTAATGAAGCAGCTTTGCGTCACTCCTCTGGAGATGCTTTCAGAGGACAAACACGACTCCCACTGGTATTTCCTACTTCGCTTACCTCATTGCACAAAATAGACACCCACACACTTGGGAAACGTGCATTCACCCACATAAGCCATTCATGATTTCGTACACAAGTTTAATGATTTGACAATACGCAACACTGTTCACCGAGATGTGCTGTGTGAATAAGGTGCATTAGTTACGAAACGTTGGACACATCTACTTTGCAAAGAGTCAAAAGTTCAGGTTCGTCTGCCAGCGTAGCATTCAGAAATGTAACCTAAACCCTCTGCACTCTGAATAAACTGCTTTTGACCGGAATAACAGCCCAGACCATCGTTCATAAACTCTTGCCTCGAAAGTTGGGATTGCTTTATGGAAAACAACGTTGGTATTCCCACAAAAGCTTGAAAACAGCTCAGGCTTGTGCTGGTTTGAGCCCAGAAATCTGCTCTGTGTTCAGGAATAAAAATATACATAAGAAGAAAACCAAAGTGGAAAAAAAAACTGGCTTTCATGTTGTGGATGGTGGTTGAGTTGTTTATATGGGAGGATACAGCATAGCCCCAGAATCCCTCTGGGCCTATAAGAGCTATGTGTTTGTGAAACAACAGAAAGTGAGGAAGAGGGAGAGGGAACGGAAAGAAAGGAGATGGGGTTCAAGGAAAGGAATTCAAAGAGGCTCAGAGTTGGTTCTGATATTTAGGAAAAGCGTGTAAAAACACATCTACAAACATTTACGGACCTGGAAGTTGGAGTTTATGGCTATGCAGTCACAGTTTCTGTTTCATAATTTTACTGTCTTGCACGCTATGTATCGGTTTCTTCTCAGAAACCAGATGGCTGCTAGTGTTTGTGTGGGAGTTTGCATGTGAGGGAAGGGCAGTCCAGATGGACCTGTGCTTGAGTGTAATAGATCAGATAAAATGTAGCTAGAATGTCAAACACTAAATAATTGCCTGACTGGACCTAAACATTGATATAGCCTTTAATTTGCTTTGAACCTAAAACTAATGAAAGCTACTTGTGATGTAAATTTGTTTCACAGAAGGTTCTTACAAAGTTTGGAAAAGTCTGGATTTTGATTGAAGTATTCTCAGGTTTGAATTAGCATGGAAATAGAATAGAGTCTTTAGTCTTATCAGTATATCTAAGTAAAAGTAGGAAATCTCTAAAATTTGGACATCAGAAAAGTGCAGGAAGTCCTGTGCACAAATGGAAACAGAAAATACCACTTGAACGATAAAGCAAAAGAATCAAACGTGTTATGAGGTTGGGAAAGAGTTATGCCAATTGTTTTTATTATTTTTCCATAGTTTGTTTAATGTTTGTACAAACTGATCAGAACTTGACATATGTTGGAGAAGTGCTAAAAGCAACACTGGCAGAAAGGCTGATGACAACTTTCCAGCACAAAAAAGATGGTCATTTACTGTAGTGTCAAGTATAAACAAATATCCAGCTGAGCACTGTGTGTAAACGTTGTCAACAGTAGAAGCATTTTATGTATCCATACATCTGTACCTTATGAATGAAACTGTTGATCATTAACAAGGTCTGTCATGTGCACCAAATCCTTCACAATGAAGCTTTTGGGCTTTCACAAGAAATCATAGTTTTTGAGCACACACCAGCTGAAATTCACACCCAAACTCCCATGATCTCACAAACAGAAGCTCTTTGTATGTGTCATTCATAATCCATGAGACGATCAATTATAGTCTCTCTTTTCTGTTATAGCAACAGTACAATGCTACAGCAGGAACAATGCGGCCAGCAGCGCAGTGAATCACTCCACATTAATGTGAGCTTGTGTATATTTGACGAGCAACTGAAACAATAAACTTTTGGGTTTGCTTGTATGTCTCGTCATGCTGAGGGTGTGTGTGTGTGTGTGTGTGTGTGTGTGTGTCTGTTTGGAGGTGTTGGGGGATGGGTTATGGATCTGTGTTCTTAAATGTAACGTGAGCTATTCATTAAAAGTTATGTGGGCAAAGACTGAAAAAAAAACAATCAATACTGTGAAGAGGGATGTAAACATACATCCAGGTCACAAGATGAGACAAGATTTTATCAATATGTTTGCAAACACAAAATAATAATTTAACAAATTATTGATTAGTGAAATAAAGAATCAATAAAGAATAGCAAAGTCTAGTGCAGGTTTGTATATTGCACACATCTCTTATTCTAAGAAGGTTCTAACACCAGTAAAGATTTAAAAATGTCACACCGTGTTTGAAGAACCTTAATTCAAGGTCAAATTATTCACTTCAGGTTTCATCTGTTTATTTTAGACTTTGCCACAGAGATCATCAAATACCATCTGAATCATTACAACACTGCAAAATAGCGCTTTCATTTTAGACGAAGGTTTCCAAAGCATCTGTTGCATCGTCAGCACCTAGCTTGTTTCCCTCTTCTCTGTCACTCTGTCAAGATTTCCTTTTTATATATAGTATTGAAAATGTTGCCAGAAATAATTTAGGTATTAGAGACACAGCCAGTCAAGGAGTCTTTATTTCTCAACTTTTTCAACACAACAAGGCAACAATCCAAGAACTACTTCCTTTTAAACCTCAAAATAGGAGTCTCAAATATATGTGCAAGGTGTCAAGCCTAAAACACTCACCTTCAATCCAAAACTCATAATAGCTTATGTTTATTTTGTCAAGTGACTGAATAACAGTTATATTATTTTGAAATAGCTTGGTGTCTTAACATCATGATATCTTGTGGCAGTTCTAATAATGATGGTTAGAGTTTGATTATTTGTTTTATGAAAGGTTGCCTCACTTTTCTTATTAAAATCTCTTTCTTTGTTTCTGTTCCAGAACTCCATCCGGCACAACCTATCTCTCCACAGTCGTTTCATCCGTGTCCAGAATGAAGGGACAGGAAAGAGTTCGTGGTGGATGATCAACCCAGAGGGAGGAAAGGGAGGCAAGGCTCCACGGCGCCGGGCCGTCTCCATGGATAACAGCAACAAGTACACCAAGTCTGCTCGTGGCCGTGCTGCTGCTAAGAAGAAGGCCGCCCTGCAGGCTGTGGCTGCTGCAGCTGGGGAAGGCGGTGGAGACAGTCCGTCAGGTCCCTCTAAGTGGCCGGGAAGCCCGACGTCACGCAGCAGCGAGGAGCTGGATGCTTGGACAGACTTCCGCTCCCGAACCAACTCTAATGCCAGCACGCTCAGCGGCCGCCTCTCGCCAATCTTAGCGAATCCTGAGCTAGACGAGGTGCCTGACGATGAGCCTCCTCTCTCACCAATGATCTACTCCAGTCCTGGCAGGGCGTTGTCTCCTGGAAACACCAATGGGAAGGCTGTGCCCGCTGAGCTGCCTCGTCTGGCAGATCTGGCAAATACAATGAATCTAAATGATGGAATCACACAAGATCTGATGGATGATTTTCTGGATAACATCAAGCTCGTACCAACCACCTGCAGCCAAGCCATGCAGAATGGTTCCTCAGGGTTTAGTTTTGGGTCCAAACCCAACGGGATAGGGTCACCTTCTTCCACTTCATCTCCATCCTCCAACAACTCCTCCAATGGAGGAGGTAATAGCTACAGTAACTCCATTTTTAGCCCTTACCCAGCAGGCTCCTCCCTACGTCCATCTCCCATGCAGACCATCCAGGAGAATAAGCAAACTTCATTTTCCACAACTGGCATGTCTCCCTTTGGCAGCCAAACACTACAAGATCTTCTTAACTCTGACAGCCACAATCATAGTGATGTCATGATGACCCAGTCTGACCCATTAATGTCACAGGCCAGTGCTGTTGCCATCATTTCCCAGAACTCCCGTCGAAATGTTATGGTTCGTAATGATCCTGTTATGACTTTTGGGACCACTGGTGGACTCCAGAGTAGCCAAAGGGAGGTGCTCCAAACTAACAACCACAACCAGAGTACCATAAGGTCTTTGAACGGAGATCTGAACCTCGCCAACGAGGCAAACACTTTGGCTAATGCCAAACAACAACTTCTACTGTCACCAACTGGTGGAAATGGAACATCCTCCATGCAGATTGACACCTCCATCTTTCTAAATGGCACAGCGAGCAGCAGCGGCGGGTGTCAGGACCGCTTCCCAACAGACCTGGACCTGGACATGTTCAACAGTGGCAGCTTGGATTGTGACATGGAGTCCATCATTAGGAACGATCTGATGGATGCTGATGGTCTGGATTTTAATTTTGAGTCACTGGCCAACATGAATGGAGTCAGCAACTTCACAAGCACCAAGCAGAGCTGGGTGCCTGGTTGAGACAGAAGAAGAGAAGGTGAGTCTGTCTGAGGTTTGGTTTGTATGGAAATGAACCATGTTTGCTTATAAAAAAAAGATATAGCTGAAGCATAACGCACACTTTCTGTGTTTTTAAGTTTAAATCCATGTAGAGTGAACTGCTCTGACTAATTATTTCTCATACAAAATCACAACATGCCAGCCTTCAGAAAGTAATCTAACATTTCATTCGGGAAAGTAACCCTTTTTTATTTGTCAGAGGGCTTTTGCATGTAAAATAATTGAAATATATTTTTAATTCTGTAATAATTTGACGCTGTATCTGTGTTGTGTCAACAGCTTAGAAATGTTTCTATGGAAAGTCAACTTTAGCAAACAGGAAAGCTAGCTTTTACAGTTTTAGAGCTTCTGCTCCACCATAATTTTCAGCTGCGATTGTGGCTCACCACAAGTGTTGTGAAGAGGAGCATTGCAAACAGGTGCTTCATCAAGTTTGAAGCAGGGTTTTTTTGCAGCTGGGTGACATTTTTTGTGACCCAAAAACAAAATGCTTCCCTTTAAAATTCTGTTTCTGCACTTTGCACCCACAGCCTGAGATTAAAGGGAAAATTCAGAGTTTTAAAGGGATCATCAGTACTCTGTATGTAACCTTCAGTCGATGGCATTCATTCTCAGTCTGGAGTTTTAAAGATGTTTTAATGGATGCTCATAGATAGAGTGAGTAGTTCAAGTAGGTAAAAATAGATTTCATTTTTAAGGTCAAAAATGTCCATACCAGATTGAGCATTATTTTCTGAATCTATAACCCAGAGTTGTATCTGCAGTGGAAATGTTATTTATAAGGATGTTCTTATCCAGTATTTGATCAGGGTCCTATTTTATATTAATTCCTGATTCTAATACACTTCTGTTGTTGTATTCTTAAGTCTGACATGTTTTGAAAGATAAGGCTGTCCTGGAGAATCTGGAACTAATTTTTCCAGATTGCAAAAGTATACTGTAAAGTTGAGAAAGAAAAGTAATTGAATAAATGAACTTCAGCATTAAAGGTAACATTTTTCAAAATTATCCGACGGCTTATAATGGCATCAGAACTGTGTGGCAGTTTTAAAAGCACTAGCTTGCAGTTGCAAATTTTATTTTGAAATTTAGATGATTGGTCTTTATCTAATTGAAATATGTGACTTTATGCAACAATACTGAAGGCCTAATGACTTTGTTATCTTTATCTCTACAGGTCTGACTTACATGGTGCAAGAGGAGATCAGACAGAACCTCCCCTTTTTGCCAAACCAGCCATCAGCACAATGTAAAATACAAACCCTGTGTTTACAAAAGCAGACTTCCTCTCACGAGCTTTACCTTCGCTCCCACACTGGTGAACCATGAACCACCTGACTGACTTTAAAGATGCTGCACATCAGCCCACAAATTCTCCTGTGAAAGAAAAAAGCATTGTAAAAAACACAATCACAACAAGCTTACTAAAAAACAGAGTTATGCAATTTTTCTTTGACGTCCAGTCAAGAGACACTGCTTATCAGAAATATCTTCAGGTGGAATTAAAGGACTAAAGCTTAGGTGAAGACATAAGAGATCATGGTGCAGTTGTTCCCACTAAAGACAAAAAAAAAAAGAAGTCAAGACAGGACTTGGGATGTTATACGTTTTAAAAAATCCATCTATTCTTAGTTATTTTATCTGTTCACTGATTGTTTTTTTTTTTTTGGCGTTATCCTGTTTTATCAAAGATGTTTCTGGATCGATCATGTCTGTATAAAATAAACCACAGTTGGTGTGTTGGTGAAATGAAGAGAATTGGAGGGACTTGCTGAGTGGTTGTGCACACACGTTTTGCAGGCACTCACACAGACAAACTGACACTTTGTGAAGACCTCAGAAACCTTCGAAGTTGAAATTCCTTAAAGTTTATGCCATGCACTTACTGTTTTTGCTTGAATTTAAATAACTTTAGCATAAAAATCAGCTAAAACTTGCATCATATGTTTCATCCCTGTGCACACCAAAGTGTACATAAAGAAGGAGAAAAGTTGTAATAGCTTCTGGGGAGCTCTGTTGGGCTAGTTTATTGCACCCCAAGATGTAGCCAAAATGAATACTTGTATCCTATAGTTGTGAACATTTCCACACCTCTACAGGTGCTATATGAACAGTGTTAAATCCTCTCCTGAGAGGAAAATGCGCCTGTTGTTTTACCTGCTTTTTGTTTGGTTCTGCTTTACCTTTGACTGGCGGGATCCCAGAGCTGCAGCCACATGTAAGCGCAGCCAGAACGAAAATCACAGAAAGATTTTTTATTTTTTAGCCTCATTCCTCTAGAAACCACTTGGTTCTTGAGTAAAAAAGACAATAAGCTATTTCTGTATATTGCCAAATTCACTTGAAACAAACAGTAGGGTATGCTGGCACCCAAATCGCACGTGCACACACACACACACACACTCACACACATATATATTTTACATATACAGAAAAATCTATAAGCAGGGATCTGTGTTAAAGCTCTTCTCATCAAGCAGATTGCAGGGCTGGTTATGCATACACACAATCACTCAGGGGGGAAAGGGAGGCTTTCCAGTCACATTGTAATGGTATTACTTTTAAAAGTTCTTGATAATAAAACCTAATACTCTGTGCTTGTGAACTTGTAACCTGTGAACTTTTGGTCGTTGAGATGAAGCGTAGAAGGGAGGATAAATGTCAGGATTATTAAGTCACGCATGTCTTGTTATTTTATCCTTACTTTTTGTTTGTTCCGTGCAGTTTTTCCTCCTCATATTGAACTCATGATAGACACACACACACCTCCTCATGGACACGCCTGGTGCTCCTGCAGGTGATTTCTTGTATCTCCCGACTTACGTGTCGATTTTGTGTGTGCGTTTATTTACCGTGTCGATTTCAGTTGGATTGTTCTCACAAGGATGTGTAATATCTCGTGGTGCATACAGCACTGTTGGACTGTATGCATGTACGTCTTTATGCATCATGGATTGTGTGACAAATGCATATAATACTCTCTGTTTTGTCCTTATATACTCATTTTAGTACTTGATCCTTGGGTTTTTGTGATACCTCTGTAGTTGAAGAAACATGGAACAACGTTACGCGCCGGATAAGTGGGAACACTGTTACCAGCGATTTAACTGTTGAACCTTTTTCTTTTTCTTTCTTTAAATGGTCGGAAGCGCCATTGTTGTAGCATCTGGAAACCGTGATACCCCTTTCCTATTTCGGGGTAGTGACATGAAGTGTATTCCTTGCTGTGTATAATAATGTACAGATTTGTGTATATCATTTTGAAGCAGACGTGTCGATGTGCATGATTGGCTAAAAGAGCGGCTGTGCAATCTGAGGTTTTAGTGCATGGTTTAGCTTGACCCTTCCAGATGTTCCGTCCCTTTAAGAATCATAATCTGCCATTGAATCCTATGTTTTTGCACCCAAACACACTTTCTGTGGCATAAAAATTAAGACTTACATAGGAACTCTTGCATCATCTTATTATTTAATATGTTTATAGCTAAGGTTGCTCTCTTAAAGTGTACACTCCCCTGTTAGACTGGCAAGTTTCTGTGATGTAAAAAATTACACCATGATAAATAATTTCTAAACTTTTTCCACATATAATGTGATATTCATTCAGATTAGAAGCTACAATAACCCAGTGACATAAACAAATATTTTGCTAAAACTTGATTCCACAACATTTGTCTATTGTATTGGAAAATGTCTATAAAATCTCTCTGGTCTCCTGTCTTCAATAGTAATTTTTCATTTCAATTGCACAAGAAATATGGGACATTATATAAGGAAATAAGTTTCATGATTTTTAAAGGCCCAGTTTATTTATATCACAAAACGCTGATGTATCACAGCACTTCTGACAGCCACTGTACATGCATATACTCTTACATGCATGTCCAGGATGAGCCTCCCTGGATATTTCTTGTTAACATCCTGCCTTGTGCTCTCACTTACCAGCTATTTAGAGCTTTAATGTACTAAAAGATGGAATACTTTTAGTACATTAAAAGTATCACATCTTTAATGTAACACTATCATTTGTCTTTGCAGGGAGAAACTAGATCACCGGCTAATTATTCAAAATTCATCTGCACAGATTGACACTGACAAGGTAGATCTCGGGAACGCTCTAATCCTTTCTTGTGTAAAGATAGATTATTGATCCCAGATTAACTGCAACTCTCAATCCAGAACAGGTGTTGCTGATACTTTTTACAGTGGAGCTGTAAAAATATCTCACAGTTGTTTGATTCATTCAAGTGCAGTGTTCAGTTTGCATAAATATGTCACATCATCTGCTGAGATAAAACGAATATGGCACAATATTACCACTAGATACCTTAACGACCTCTGGAACATCAACTTCTCCATCATTGTCTCTTAGTAAGAAGCCCAGGACAGCTTCTTGTTTTCACACGCCTCTGAACTTTGCCCTTTATTAATCTTGCTTCTTCTCAACTCAATGTTAGTGGCTATTTTACCTGTGTATTCCCCTTTTTTTGAATTGTAATCTAGTTTGTATAAGAAATGGTGCGCATGTAAATAAAGCTTGGTGAGGCTCCACTGGTGTGTTCTTGTCCTTTGTTTATTTTTCTAAAATGGCACCTTCCAGTTTCAGTGCACTCATCATTGGCATGCATGTAAACTTTGGAGTTTTTATGATTTATTTAAAACATTTTCTTTTTCCAATGGAAATATAAGTCATGACGTTTTGCCAAAATGGTGTACACATTTAAATGTTGCGTATTTCTACATCTGTTTTCCGAAATATATAATTACACATGTCATTAGTAATAAGCCCAATTACATAAACATTCAGTAGTATTGCTATTCAGCTGATTAACATCAAATGGATATCCAGACTTCATCAGACTTTTGTGAAGCTCTAAAAGAAAAGATCTCTTAATTTGATTACTGACTAATCCAAGTGTAAAAGGAGAGCATGTTTGAAGTTCTTTGTCCCACATCTGTTCTTTTTCCAGATCAGGAGCCATTAGGATCAGCCTGTGTTACTTTTAGGAACTAGGAGCAGGCAACAAGTTGTGTCCAGTGCAGGCTGGATGAATTCAGTCCAGGTAGGACTTTGCGTTAGTATAACAGCAGGTCAAAGAAAAGGTTATGTGTAATGACAGGAAAACAGTCTCTCTGGAGTTTGTGCTAAAACATTACTTCTTGAGATTGATTACAGCCACAGAAACAGGCAATGCTAATGAAAACAAAATGAAGGATTTTCAGAGATGATCAGTCAAATCTTCACTTCATAGATCTTTCTTACTTTAGGAAATCGTAGTCAGAGATGTTGACCCTGTGAGGAGAGAAGTAAGGAAGTCAGATTAACCTTTAGATGACATCACTCTCTAATCTTCAACAAAGATGCTTTTTCCACAGAAAGCTTCAGGAAGTCCTGAAAATGATCATGGCAATAAGGATGACAAAATCCTCCTCTTCCTCATCATTATGATAAGACATAATAATTTTCCATCATATAAGGACATATTTCTTGATTTAATCTGTTTAATCTTCAGACAAACTCCAACTACAGACACATTGAAACTCAGTCTCCAGGCTCGGCTCAACCTGAATGATGATCATTTCATCTTGATTCACACTAAAATAGGAAATGACCATTTGACCCTCAGATCCATTCCCTCAGTCTGAAACGGATCTGAGAAACATTTTAACCCGACGTTCAGCTGGGAGATGTTGAAGGGTTTCTCTCCCTGCAGCCCACTTAAATTCAGATTAACTTTATTCACGTACTCGCCAATCCTTTGCCATCTGTCAGCTCATGGCTTCCTAACTGATATGCTTTGTTTCAATATTATGTTTTAAGTTCCAGCAGTTAAAATGTGTTTCCCTTGTTAGCTTTACCTGTCAAATGCCAAGTATGTCTTCTGTTCTGGTATCTTATTAATTCAATTTTGAAGTAATTATCTGTCAATTGTCTGGCAATGAGTATTGTCTGGTTCTTGTATATTCTAATGAACTTAGTAAGGGACTGGTTGTACAGGCATGTGTTTTGATATGAGCTGTAGCAAAAGCCTGCACAAAGCATATTGCAGTCTGCTTTGTGAATTATCTTCTTTACCAGACCTGTGGATGTTAGTGGTTACTCTGATGTTCTCCACTTGTAGATTATGGTTCATACATGTGAAATTCTCTTTTAATTTTACAAAGGTTATCACTCTCAGTACAACGGACATATAATGTACCCGAGTGTGATTCTCACCATTTTACTCATCAATAATCCTCGTGTTTAGTCTTTAAATATTGTTAAAACTGATATTAAGTGTCAGTTTGTTTCCTTACAAATCTACACTTTTGAGCTTCTGTGTAATTTTGACTCAGTGTGGATAAGAAAGATGCACAATAAATTAAAACTGGTGCCCTCAGTTGTTTGTTGAATATTACCCTGGAAGAGGAATTATTAAAAAATCATTAAAAGCAGCTTGGATTTATCCAGTTATGCCCCTGATGAGTGCATGTAAACTTCTTGAAAGCACTGTAGGTACAAGATGTACTGACATTTCACAAGTGCCGCAGGATAAAGATATTCCCATGTCATTTTTTATTTTATTTTTGTACATCTTGCATGTCTTACATGAGGAACATAAATCCCCTCCTGTATCAGTATGGGGAGATCAACACAGCTAAAGGACTTCATGTTCTCTTCAAGTTCCTGGAAGTCTTCTTGCACAATGTTTGTTTTGTATGAGGCAGCCTTAAGTGAGAGCAGACGCACAGCAATCTTCTGATACCTGACACTGGGCTGGGTACTTTTCCTGCTTTGTTGCAAAACATACAAGAAAGGCGAGGAGGAGGGAAGGCGGCCAGAGACGAAGTGTTGCATGTCTGAAATGTCCCTCCGTGCTTCCACACCAGACATCAACACAGATTACATGCTCTGGCAATCTTATCCCAGCAACCCCCTTCTCCTTCTCGCTTTTCATCCTAAAGGTCAAAAGGCCATATTTACCCACAATCAGAGGTCAAGTGTTGTATCAGAAACAGATCATGGCAGATTACTAGCTAAATTTAATCATGTAAATATGTATTAAGACTATTTTTCAGGGGATTTTATAAGAACAAAAATGGCTTTCATCTTGGAAAAAAATCTCTTTCATCTTCAAAGGCATCGATATGAGGAATGCTAAATTGAGTTCTGGCTTTGGTGTAGTGGATGTTCACCAGTATGAGTTACTAAATGCTAAAAACAGATTTTTCTAATAAGTGTTTACTTTGAAAACTAAAATAAAAATGCTCTGCACATTTTGAATTACTTGGACTATATGAACCATAAAAATCAGTAGTAATACAAGTAAACCAAAAATGGTAAACAGGTACACCTACCTAATTTTACATCGTCTCAGTAAAATCTAAATTTGAATTTCACAACAGAAATTAATGTCCAAAAACAACTGGTGAGGGCTTTTTCATGTTTTTTCATTTATACCAATAAGGATGACAGAAGTATAAACATCTTGGTTTTGTGTTTCCAGCTTTTCGTAATTGCTCTACCAATGCAAAGCAAGTAGGACAGAGAATATCGGCACAGAGTTTACACTGAGAGACTCCAGGCGTATTTCCTAACAATTGGATTCATAACACAAGTTTATGCTGTCCAAGAGCCAACTAAAACTATCTTAGAAGTATATTTGGCAGCAGTGGAGGCTTTGAGTCAACCTGTGAATAATGTCTTGGCGTTTCTTTTTTCTCTTTTTCTTGGCACCAACATCATGTTCAACTGGTTTAATAGGTAGTCTAGTGAACTACTAATTACAGATTTCTGGAGAAAAAGCTCACCTTTGTGGTCTTGTGTCCACATATAGACATTTTTGAATCTTTGAATGTCATTAAAAGGTGTTTTGGGTTTATCAAATTGGGGTTAAATAGCCTGACCTCAGAATCTGTAGAAAAGATACATTTATGCAAGACATAAGAATAAAAGAATAATTTTTTTAACATCCTGTTCTGGGTTAAATAAAGTCAAAAACTAGCTACCATTAAAAACAAATTTCACTGATAACCTGCAGACAAGAGAAACAGAGCTTTGTTTTATTTCTAAAATGAAATAACAAATAAATTACATTAGTTTTTATCATGTGAGAAGAAAGTAAACCCCACACTGGTTGTAATGTGAAAACCGGTTTATCTCAATGTTCTGTAACCTTGTTCAGTCTGTGTTTTGAAGCTTCACAGATCTGTGCTCACTCAGTCCTCTTGACCTCATCATGTGATCAATTTTTCTCTGACATGCAACATCAAGAATGAGGTTTCACAGAAGGACATGAATTCAATCAAAAACAGTGACAGAACCATCTTAAAGACTAAAGAGGGTCCACTACATCTACTCAATATGTGGGATATGAAGCAACAAATGTAGAAACAACTGATAATTTCTCTGCTTGCTTGTTTATTTTTTTCAGCAATCCTTTAAGGGAACAAAGGCTTTTCTTCAATTAGACAAACAAATAAGGTTTGTACAAATCCACTGATCCTGTAGTGGTCGACTCAAAATACTTCAAAATGCTTTTAAACTGAGGGAAGGAGTTTTGCCCAAGTTCAAAGAGTAAACCACATTTTAGTGGCAGCGCCCAGTCAGCTGATATTCTGACTCACATATCTGGTTTGGCTGCAGTCACACGTGTTTTCATGAGGTCAGCAAGGTTACTCCATAGCTGGAAACTCCCTCGCACTTATCTTTTTCTTTTCTTTTAGTGACAGCACTTCATCTAGATGTATGACTCTTACACTTTTAGCAAAGTGATGTGCATTATTCATATCCAAAAAAAAGTAGAAAAATACTAAATTTGGCTTCAAACGTTCACGCCTAGCTCAAATTTAGAGTTGTTATTTAAAGTTAGAGCATATATTTGACCTGTTTCTTGGCCACGTTTGTTGTCTGACTGGCTGGTTTTATGGCAGGTCATAAATAAATGACTGCTTCTCTTTGTTTGCACTCCATCTTTACCTCCACCCACATATCCAGGGTTTTATTTGCCTCTGCCTTTGCTTCATGTCAGTAGGCTTATATTTTATAAATGTCCTCTTTGTTTTAACCCAGGAAGCAGCAAACCTGCATTCTGACTTAGCAAATGAGAAAAGCAATTTAGTTTTTTCATGTAATCTGGTTATTTAATCTGCACACTGACAAGAAAAACGTAATGTATGCATCATGTTACAGTTTGTGTACACTGAGAAGGTATCTAAACACATAGGTGTTGCCTTTAAAGAAATGTGTACTTAAATTACCCGAAGTGCAACATTAGGGTGTAACACTACCTGTACTCATCATCAGCCATGTGAGAATTGCCGTCCTATTAAGCATTACCATCACAATTTCCACATAGCTGGATTTTATTGGTATTTTTAGTGGCAGACCAATAAAAGTCTGTGAAATGAGATTCAAATCAAAATGATTTTGAAATCAAAAGCTGAAAATAGTGGGGTCCATTTGAATATAGTCGCTTTTACTTTGATACCGGTAAAGAATCCAGTGCTACTTTCCTTCAGAAGTCACCTTCATTGTAAAGTAGAACTCATCTGTGTAGGATTAATGTACTTATTCCCTGAGAATCCACCAAAGAACCTTAGCACACAAACAGCACCACACCAACAGAACTGGAAAAAAAAAACTGTAAAAACTACATTTTTTTACATTGTGCAGGGTCTTCAACCATTGTGAAGATACCTTCTATGTATGGCTTTAAATGCAAAGACTGTGTTTACAGCCAAACTCTGTACACAAGATTCCAGCAGACTACAAATATCTGCTGCCTAGTTGTGCAAAACAGAGGAAAATTTAATTAAACTGTTCAAATTATAGAGGAATGTCATGGAAACCACCACAAAAAGGGGAAATGCCACTTCCATCCCACTGTAATTTTAGTAAATGCATTCCTGAATGCTCAAGAATTACCGCATTTTGCGGCTCCATGTAAACTAGTTGGCTTTAATGCATTGCACGCTGAGTTAGAAGAGGCCAAGCAGTAAACTAAAAAAAAGATGTAATACATTTATTACAGAGTGTAATGCCTGAGCATTAAACTCAGGCATTAAACTGTGCCTGAGTTTAATGCCTCAGGCACAGTTTAACTGAAACTGCATGTTACAGTTTTTTTTCATAAAAAAAAACTGTAACATTCAGTTTTTTATGAGTTGAATACTTGTTTATACAATCTTTAAGACTTTGCTGCATCTCCCACACATAGAAATGAGAAGTTTAGTGTTAAGTTGCAGCACAGAAGAGAAATTAAATATTTTAAGAAATTCAAGCTAAATGCTTGTCCTGCTGGCACCAGGTCCAAAGTGAATTTCTACATCTTCAAAATAAATCCAATAAAAAAAAAAAAAACACTCTCGCAAATTAATTGTCAATGGTTGTTTATACTAAATGCCTTTGCAATTTGCACTACATTCCAGCATTAAAATAGATGTTGCAACATTAAATATTATGTCACACAAGGCAAATAAACCATCCAATGGGGTGAAAAAAAATGTACAAGGTTTAAATTTTGTTTCTGATTGTTGTTCTACCATACGGGAGGATCAAACATAGAAAATCTTCACTTCACTTTCTTAGTATTTCATTTTAACTCTGAGACTTTTTTGCTTCTCAAAATAATTTAATGGAAATTGGGCTGATTCATTTTAACTAGTGTCAGTCAGTATCTGTAGGCCATCTCACTCTCACACACTTTTCCAGTTTTGTCAACCAATTTTCTATCAGACCGAGCTCAGTACTCTCTGATGGCTATCTCCAAAACATTGACTTGGTCTTGGTAACTAACTTGGTGATATTGTGATCAGGTTTATTTTTGGCCCATTTGAGCGAAAGCTTTGACTTTCTGGCTAACATTTTGAGATGTTGCTTCAATATTTGTACACATTG
This sequence comes from Brachyrhaphis roseni, assembly GCA_903066815.1. Classification (NCBI taxonomy): domain Eukaryota; kingdom Metazoa; phylum Chordata; class Actinopteri; order Cyprinodontiformes; family Poeciliidae; genus Brachyrhaphis; species Brachyrhaphis roseni. The sequence continues at coordinate 9,406 of CAEFZY010009595.1, read as the reverse complement.
TTCTTCACTCATGTTTTTGTGAAGTGCACCAGTCCCTCCTGCAGCAAAACACACCCTATAAATGATGCTGACACCCCCGTACTTTATATTTGGGATTCTTTTATCAACATCAATAATTGGCCATTACTTTAATTTTAGCTTCATTACCCCATAATGAAGCTAAAATGAAGGTCTTTGTCCATGAGCATGTTGGCTTTTTATTTCGTTTTTGAAATAATGGCTTCTTTCTTTCTGAGTGGCATTAGAGTCTGGTCTGGTATTGGACTTGGACAGTGGATATTGCACTCTAATTCTAATTTAATCTAAATCTGATTATACATTTAGATTGTGCTGGAATAAATTGGATTGATTTTCACCAAATTGGATTCTAAATAATTGGATTTGAATTAGAGCTATTTGTTTTGTAAAGTGCCCTTAGATGACATTTGTTGTGAAGCAGTGCTATACAAATAAACTCAATTTAATCTGTTTTGCTTGACTTAAACTGAGACGTCATGCGGTGATTCAAAGGTCAAGCCCTATTGTTTCTTTATCGTGCATCGCATCAAAGTATTATGCAGCCTATCCTTGTTTGTAAAACCAGTACTGTGAGTCATAGTTTCAACTTTTGTGGCGTCTGCCAGATCACAAGACCTGTTATCACCTCAAAAGAAAAAAATCCTCTTCCACCTTCTGAAATGAGTCAATCAAAGGGTTACAGTTACTCTTCTGAAAGTACGACACTGCCAGCACATCACGCCAGTGTGATGTGTGGGTATGTGAAGGAAATATGCTGCAGATACTCATAGCCTGATACACACACTTTGGTATCGTCGCTAAACATATTGAAACATCAGAAATCTGAGCTCACATAAAGAAATTTTCTAAATTTGTATTACTTAATTGTAAGAGAGAATGTTCAAATCAACAGGTTTTGGCTGCTCCGATAATTAACGAAGGGGCTACCTGTGCATGTGTGAGTTCTCTCTGGATACTCCAGCATTCTCCAACAGTTACGTTGATTGGTCTCTGTAAAATGTGCTGATATATGAGCACCTTCTGTGTGTGAATATTTGTCTTGTCTGTCTCTGTGTTCCTCTGCAATGGACTGACAACTTGTCCAGGGTGTATCCTACCTGCCCAATGACCACTAGGTAAGTACCTGGATAAGTGTGTTCAGATGATCCACAAAAAGATCCTTTTTTTGGGATAAAATTTCAATAATGCCTTATTAAGAGGCGATAACAAGGAAATGGGTTGACATGGAGCCTTCACTTTCTGTTAAATGAACATTATTAAAGAAATGCATGAAGTGTGAAAATGGTTAAATGCAACAAGGCAACTATAAACTCAAATAAAACATGAGAGAAACAGAGGTATAGGTTCAAAAGTGCCAACCCTGACAATTTTTGAAAGAATCATTTGGACACAAAAGCAAAAAAAGTAGATAAAAAGACAATTTATATATAGTATCAGGGACAAGGAAAGAAAAATTGTGTGTAGTCCCAAGTAACAAACCTTAATAACTTAATTTCCGCTTTATTGAAAACTCGCCCTGTGCTGTCGTCTAACTGGCCAAAATTTGTGTTTTGCCCAATTTATCTCTTGCAGCTTTTACCTCATTCTTTATCTGTCTTATTAGACCAGAGGCACTCACTGTATTTTATTGTCTGTATATGTATGCATGTTCCTTAAGTGCTTGAATTTTTAAAAGTGTGGAAAATAAATTGTGATGGACTCATAAAGCTACTAGTACTGTGACAATTAGCTTTCTGCCTTTCAACTAGAGCATGCAGTCCTTGGGTGTGATAACGTTTTCCTTTTCAAGCGCTGACATTCGAAGCACTGTTTGCGCACGCAGACAAAGCCCTAATTCAGTGAACTGCCCCTGTAAGATGTACTGATGTCATGTGTTACATGCTTATGGATATTCATCATATTGCCAGGGAACCAAATAAACTTTAAATAGTGTATGACAAATTCTTAAAAAAGAGCTGTTAGTAGGGTTTACAAAATGATCAAAACATTTTTTAAATAAATAAATAAACAGTGAAAAAGGTACATTCACATTCAAAAAGCATATCATATTTGAATGATGTATAAGCTGACTTCTCAATACTTTATGAAAGACAAAGCAGAGACAACAAGAAACCACTCTGGCTTTAGGCTTTAACTGTCATTATTCATAATTACAGGTTTGTCAGACACAATGTAAGAGAAGGCACGCATGCTATTCCTTCACATATTGTCAGTCTAACTCCCTACGCATCACCTGGTAGTGATGCGTTACATAAGTTTGCATTCTCAAACTATAATAAATAGTTAAAATTTGTCTACATGATTGCATTGAACTGAAGTATATCAGCAGGATCTGTGCATTATGATGACATCTGTTGAGAATTGGCATTATATAAATTAATTGAAAGAAATTAGGACACCTGACTGCTGCACTCTGAACAGCTTGGAGGTGTGAAAATGGTCTGTAAAAAGGTAACCATAATGATGACAGAAATGCAAAAGCAACTGACTCAAAAACAAAACTGCTGTTAGAAATTAAGTAAAAACCAGCTTAAAAAGGGGAATTTTTCTTAAATTAAAAAAAAACAGGAAGAGAAAAGAATTAAAGTGAGTTGAAGCCTAATATGACTCCTAGATTTCCTCTACTTCTTCCATTAAGTTTAAGAACACGTTTAAGGAATTTTCATTAAGAAATTAGTCTGAATAATGAAAGACTGTATCTAGCTAGCTAGCTGTATTTGTGTCTGTCCATCAGTCCATTTGTTGCCATCTAAGACCCACAGTCCCAGCTACGCTCCGACTTGCTAATAAGGAGTGAGTCATCATGCAGGGTGGGGCTTCAGCGTATAAGGAGGATCAAGATGTGATGGATATGTTGTGATATGGTCATTAGTGGGCTTCTCATCCCCCTGCTCTGACACTCCCCTCTCTGATGGATGACGTAGACCCTCTCCTAATCTTCATCTCTCCACTTTTCCAAATAAACATGAACAAACACACATGCTAATGATGAGGTGGGGGGGCCTTAACCTGAGACCGAAGCAGTTGTAAATGATACCTCTGGGTGTGTGCGTGAGAGCACATAGCATGAGAGGGATCGTGCATGCGCGCACTAAGTGCTGCAGAGGAATGATGTCATCCTTGTAATGGCACACTGGCACAGAGCTGTTGAGTATTATTGTCCCGAAGCACCTCCATTCACAGGCTGTGATCAGCGTCATCAGGGCAGATTATAGCTCCAAGTCACAGCCTGTAGTGGGAAGACAGATCTGTTCACACTGCGCCGTCCTTTTGTAGTTGCAGGCACAAAAATGAGAAGCAAAAATAAACAGAAATAATCATTAACTTGGTTTGGCCTATTGTGATGTGTTGACATAAAATAATGCGGTCAGTCAGGCTATCCCTTCTCTTTATTTTTGTTTTTCTTGAGCACCATGTGATCAGTGTGGGCACATCATCAATGAAAACCCGAGAGGGTCTGAAAACTCAGGTGGAGGTGAGGACCAAAGCACTGACAGAAACACCAATGAGAGGAAGCAATAAAAACTGTTCAGGCTTAGCAGAGAGAAGAATAGGAGGTGGCACGATTTCAAAGCTGCCAAATTGTACTTTAACATCCTCTGCAGCGGAAATGTTGCACTCAAATACGTACAATATCATGACGGCACAGCAGAGTCATGTCTTCTTCAGTTACGCAAGGAACAAAGTACAGTCACAAAAAAAAGACACAAGGACAAGGACACCTCTTAGCGTGTGGCATCAGCTCTGCTTTTCTCTCATCTCCACTAACTTAAATTATAATTTTCTAACTTTTAAAGTAGACCTCACTGTCTTTTTGTTATTTCTAATACAAAACAGGTTCAAGATAAAGTTATAAATCCTGCTTACTCTGTTGACACTTAAACATGTGACCTTACCGTCTTATGTTTCCTCTTAAACTAGAGTTAAGTTACAGACATCTCACCTGTTCCTCAACATGTTGTCAGCTGTGAAACCGCCAAAGACAGAGTTGTGAGAAAACTCTACATTTTGGTTATGTTCACGTGTCTAATAACTTCAAAATCTGTAAATGTCACTCAGTGTTTAACGTGACAAATTATGTTCAAACCATGATTATGTCAGACTGCGGATCATGTGCGATTTAGAATTTAGCAACAGTTTGTAAAATAGTGACTCTTTCCCACAGAAGAGTTTGCAAAAGTTGAACTACAAAATGAAATACACAGAGAGGTTAAAGTCAGCTCTTTTGTCTTGGAATGAATATCAGTTTTGTAACCACACTTATTAACACCTGTCCAGTCATAGAATTTATTATATATATATTTTTTTTTTTTACAAAATTTCCAATAGTATTAGATTCAGCATTCTAATCCTAATCCTTTGAAAGAAATTAGACTAAAGTATTTTTTTTATTATTATTTATGCTTTCCATTTTTTAATTTATAAGAGTTTCTATTAACTTTTTACTATTCCAACATTTCCTATTTCCCAGGGTGATAGAGGCTGGGCGAGGACCCAAACTTATCATACTATAACAGGTAGGGAAAATAAAAATGAATCTAAATCTTATCAAAAACAAACTCCTCAGTTGGATAAAAGTGGTCTTAAATTACAGTAACATCTGAAATCATCATCTGAAGTTTGAGAAATGTGTTTATTGAGGGACTAAATGATCCAGAACCAAAGAATGATGGATGCTCTGTCTTCATACTCGTTATCTGTCCTGCTGAAGCATTGCTGGGGCTTTCCAAATGATTTTTATTCTTCTCCTCCCTGTAACTAATGGTAGTGAATGAAATACCCTCACACATTAGCAGTGCACCAAGAGGAGATATTATTATGCTGATAGATACTTTTCCTTTCTTAGAACCGATTTGTTTTCATACATTTGGCTAATTGGAAAAAAGTGATGCAATCTTTCAAATAATATATCTGCCATCTTATTTAATTGTATCTCATAAGTAATTTGTGAGCTGGTAATTTCCTCGGCTTGTTTTTGCTCAGTTTTTCTATTTCCTACTTTGAATACTCTTTACCGTATCATTTCAGTGCACATTTTTCTCCAGTTTCTCCTCTGTCAGCCTCGCTTTCCTTCAAAAACGACCCCACGCAGAGACGCAGAGAAGGATGCTGAGCCGGATGCAGAGAGGGAGATGAGGTGGAAGAATCAGAGGAGCTGCCCTCATCTCCTTTTTTATATAAGCAGACCCGTCACAGAAATTATATCTTTGTCTTCCTTATGTACGCATACACACACAAGTATGCATACCTGACCTGTTTTGCTTTCCCATACGAGGGGGCATCATTCTCAGCTTGTGCTCAGTCCTGGTAATGCATAAGCTCACTGACCCTCATCACGTTTCCATCCCCCACCTCCCTCTGGGTCAGGAGTATTAACTCCTGGTGTAGCATGTGGCTGCATTATCTGCATTATCTGAACACAGTTGGTCATTGGGAGCAGTCTATGTATCACAAGACAGAACATTACATGTTTTTAGCACGACTTGCTTCATCTCTATCGGTGTAATTTGTTGGTATTTTATAGAATAGACTAACACAAGGTGGGGCATAGCTGTAAACTGGAAAAAATACAAACGTTTTTGTTTGTTTTGTTTTTTTATTTTAAAAAATCTAGAAAGTGTGGTGTGCATCTGTCTTTTGGAGTGTCTTCTAGCTTTGTATATTTACCAACTGGCCTTTGACTCTGAATTTGATTCAGGTCTTCTCTTTGACTCAGTCATTTTAACACATGAACACACATTACTATAAACTATTCTAGTTTCTAAGCTGTATGTTTTGGGTCAGCATCCAGCTGGAAGGTCAATTTTCACCTCAGTCTTAAGTCATTTACAGCATCTAACAAGATTTCTTCAGGGCTTACCTTATATCTAGCTACTTTCATCTTCCCATTAACTTTGACCCCTTTCACTGTGCCGGGTGAAGAAAAGCCTCCCTACAGTACAAAGCTACTCTTATCTTTTAGTGTGGAGGTGGTGCATTCAGGGCACCTTCTCCTTCTCTCTCCACACATTTTAAACACTGGGTCTTTTTTATTTTTGTCACTGGGTCTTATTTTATGGCTTTCTCCTCTCCACTCTTCCATGAAGTCCAGATTTGCGGAGTGCAACAGATTTTCCCACCTGAGCTGTTGATCTCTGGAGCTCCTCCAGAGTTACCATGGGTCACTTGCCTGCTCCTCTGATTAGTCCTCTCCTTGTCCAGTCTGTCGGGTAAGAGGAACGGCCAGGTCATAGTAGGTTTGCAAGTGGGTCATACTTTTTCTTTTTGGTCTTTTTAAAGCATGGAGTATAGTTTTATAATTTAACCCTACCTCAAACTTCTCCACACCTTTATCCTTGATCAGTCCGCTGTGCTGTTTGGGGTTTATGATATGGTTTGTTTGCTAAAGTTCTTGAACAAACCTCTGAGGCCTCCACAAAACAACTGCATTCATTTTGAGATTGGCAAATTCCTCTGGAGATGGATTTTATTTATGGGTGTACCAATTACAGCCAGTTACAAATGCACACAAACACTTTGAGACATTTATTTGTTGAAATCCTTGAAATCCATTATCCATTTTATATTCCATCTTTATGACTGTATCACAGAAAATCTAAAAAAACACAAAGGTTTGTTGTTGTGGTGTGATCAAATTTGACAAGATTCAAGAGATGTGAATACTTTTAGAAGGTATTGTGATACAACAATCATGGCTACAACTTTATTTGTGGTAAAAATTGTTTAAAATGATGTTGATAACTTCTAACTTTGCCTCTTTATGTCACTATCTCCTCGACACAGCTTAAAATATCCTATCTAAACCATCCAGTTTAGCATTTTTTCTTAAGATGTAAGTTTTTTGTTGTTTTTCATGCAAATTATTTAAATGGGTGTCATTGTTACCTCTTATGCTCCCTGCTTACACACACATATCCAGAATGTCAAGGTTACTGTGCCTCACACATCCATATATCTTCACTGCAGTGGCCTAAATGGAGGGCGGGACACACAAAATGACACAAAGAAGGAGAGACACCAGCATTCCTTTGCGTGTATCTGCAAAGAGGCCTGCATGAATGCAGCCATTTGTACCTATGTGTGCTAAAGTGAATAATGGCCTGTGCTGACAGTGAAACCACCAGGGGAGGCATATACCGAGCATCATTACCCCCTTTCTTCACGGCACCCTTCCGTCATCTGTTCCTCCTGCTTTCTTCTTGTGTTAAGTGATCATGTCAGAGGTGTTAAAGACAAAGAGGAGCTAATCTACCTTAAAGACAAAGCCTATAGAGAGTCGACACATCTCATATTGAGGATTTCTTAGTACATTTGACATTTATAGAGCTGTACGTTAATGTGGAGCACGATTCCAAGCCACAATCTGTCTAGCTTTTATCAGTCTGATGTCAGAGGTGGGGAAGAAAAAAAAAAAATTTTTATTTTTTTTTTTACATGCATTTCATGTGTAGCAGTACACGTTTGTGTGCCCTTGTGTTTATGTTGTGAAACAGAATCATTTCATCTGGGCAGCCTCTTTGCATTTCAGATGTGTTTATGGGTTTGTCTGTGAATCAGTCCTTACGCTGGAAATCCCATTTCTTGGACTGTGCAAGCTCACAAGGCACATGTCAAGATAAGCACACGATTTATCTCTAGCTGCAAATGTGGGGGAAAGCTTTTCATTATTCGAATGAACGCAGCTGATTCATGATATCCTTAAAGGTTGTTCCCTGATAAAGTACCTGATTCTGTGTATGCTAGCATGGAAGCGTGCAAGATCCAAACAAGACATGGTTACATCACAATTATTTAGAAAAAGAAGAATGTTGCTCTAAAAGAAAGTCGGCCATGGTAATGTGGCCATTTAACAAGTTATAATATACAGTTAAAATACACCAAATAAAAATATACACCTTTATTAGCACTATCTAAAGTTATATCAGACCAATCTGTTCTTGCTTAGAATCACCACAGTGACTTCTATTTATTTATGCCACAATAATGAGAGAATATGTCAGAGACATATTTGAGGTTTTCATATTGGTCTTACTTGGGTGACATCTAAAAATGCCTATCTAACTCCTCTTTGTTCAAGACCACAATTGTTGCAAACCACAGGATATCTTATGTTAACGTGTTCTGCTTGAAGACAGCAGCTCATCTTTCTCATCACAAAGGAAGCTGCGTTTTTTTTATTTTACTTACTACTAAAAAGGAGCAGGATGACAACATTAGTTTTGTAACATGAGTTAGTAGAAAACACGTGTTTAAAAAGGGAAGGTTAGGCATTGTGAGACATTCAAAAGAACACACACTGTACCCTACGGTCTGAAAAAACCCACAGCAGGCACCAATGTCCTTCACCAGCTTCCAGCTTGAAAAGCCTTTTAAGAGGTTGCCAAACACAGACCTTGATGATCACTTTTTAAAGCAAATCTTTCTTCACCCATTATTTTTCTCTCCATAATTAATATGGAAAGAAAAATAATGGGGGGGGGGAAAACACATCACTCAGAATGAGTCAGTGAATGCGTGTTTGTTAACGCTTCATGTGTGATCAGATGGCCTTGGTGAAACATACAGTAAGGACCAATGTGAGGGAGGAACACTGTAAACCACACAGACAGGTCAGCACTCACGCCCAAACATCTATTCATAGAAACAAAGATGGCCATCAAGGAAAAGCTGAGCCGCCTACTTCCAAATTAGCTAATAAAATTATATGAAAATGACTTTGTAAGATTTGTTTGCAAGATTGTAATCTACAGAGAAACTGTTTACTAGTTACTGTTATTAAACACCTCCATTACATGTAACATAATAGCTATAACATGCAGCTCTTTTTATGTGTATATTAAAATAATATTTCAGAAGAATATTTAAACACACCCTGTAAAACACCTTAAATAAGCATAAACCTTAAAGACCTTGAGGTTTTTTTTAGAGAAATTCAGTGAAGAACCAGCATCAGAAGAAGGAACACAACAGATCGGTCAAGTTGTGGAGAAATCTAAACCAGGTTTGCATTAACTAACAAAGCTCTCACCCATATGATTAGAGCATTAATAAAAGAAGCAGCTGAGATTTTCCTTGTAAATCTGGAGGAGGTGAATAGATTCACGCCTCAGTCTGGAGAATCTGTTGATAGGACAATTATTGGTTGGGCTCTCAACAAATATGGCCGACGTCAAAGTATGGCATAAAACAAGCCATTGCTTAAAGAAAGCCACTGAAAGTCCTGTCTGTTGTACTAGATAATAGAAAACATCCATTGAAGGAGATTGAAGTTCCACCAAAACAACAACCTAGAGCAGGGGTCACCAACCTTTTTGAGACTGGGGGCTACTTCACGGGTACAGAGTAACACGAAGGGCTACTTGTTTGATACAGTCTTTATAACAATAAT